>NSDO01000034.1:206692-217844 GCA_002286825.1 Lagenidium giganteum
CCTCAATCGTCGGCCTCCATCACCGCATCTCCCTCAGGTGAGCAAATAKCGCTGCGAACAAGCCAATTTCCGCTCGGAACTCCATTCTGACATTCACTTCATCACAGCCGCCCCTCACTACAGCCCCGAACTAGCTGTTGTGGATAATAGAGTTCAATCGTGCAATGTTCTTGGACTCGTCGACATAATCATTGTAGCCAAACCAAGACTCGCAATACAGGTTCGCCTCATCATGCAAGCGCCCAAACAGAGTCCGCCGCAAACCAAGACTCGCAATACAGGTTCGCCTCATCATGCAAGCGCCCAAACAGAGTCCGCCACATCGGGTCGCGTATAAATGTGAGCTCGTTTCCAACCACAAACAGGTAATCGCGCGCACGGCTCAGGCCCACCAGCGCACGTCGACGATTGTCTCGGAGGAATCCTATCTTCTGGCTGGGGTTGCTCCGCACCAGACTCACAATCACAACTGGMGCTTCACGTCCTTGGGCGCTATCAATTGTGCGCACTTCCACACGCAGCCATTGCTCCCAGTAGTCGCAGGGCCGGACACACAGTCTTCGCAACAATGCTCGTTGCAGACGATAAGGGCTCAATACTACCACGCGCAGCATGGGTTCATTCAGCCCAGCCATTTGACACGCCAATCGTACAAGCAATTCAATAATCTCCCACGCTTCCACAAGATTCACCAAGTCATCGCCACCATGCCGTGGCAGCAGGTGCGTTTGCCCGCGAATTCCAAGTAACACCACACGCTGACTCTTGATCACTTTCTGCTGCTTCACCGGCATCTGATAGAGGTAATCCAGCGAAGGCTCTGTGCCGCACACTAGCGGGAATGGGTAAAAGCACTGGAGCAATGGGAGCAGCGATACTGAGCTGTCAACGTGATCCCACTCGCAGGTCCCAGCACGCCGAGAATATTGTCCGGATACATAATGTCGCTCGGAGGGTTGCAAGCCAAACGTGAATTCTTCATCTCCTCACAGATGTGTGAACGGCGGAAGCTGCCGCGGATCTCCAAACAGCACCAACGTCTCCGTCGTGCGTCTCAYCGCCATCAAGGTACTCTGTTCTGCTGCTTGGCCTGCCTCATCGTGGATCACCACAGCAAACTCTTCGCGATTGAGAAGACCTCCCCCGCACATGCTGGAAACTACCACTCGCGCCTTCTTGATCACTCGTCGCATTTGGCCCAAGGTGGCTGGGGCAGGAATCGGTTCCAGCTCATCCTCGGCTTCATCCACCCCCACTGCTACCGCTTCTTCGGATCGCGCAACATTTTCCAGCGTGTAGCGCAGCAATGACTCGGAGGTCTCGTCCGAGACCGGTCCAACTCGTACCACCACTCCAGGCTCCACGTGAGGTTCCGCCAACTTCGCCAGCACCTCGTCAATAGCCACACGTGTTTCTGCCGTAACCAAGATGGTCTGATTTGGTTGCAAAAACGCCAGAAGCAGACGTACAATCCATGCCAACGTCGTCGATTTCCCGCAGCCGAAAGGTCCCTTGGATGAGCCCAATCCCTTGACTGACGACTGCTGCTTCGACCGCCTCAAACTGCCCGGTGTTCAGCGCGTTGAGCTCTCCAACGACTACATCCGAGTCCCAGCACCAAGAGTCACGTCGGGGAGTACTTGCCAAGCTTCTTGATACAATGTTCAGGGCCAGACGCCGATCTCCGAAGCGTTCAGCTGCTTGAAAACGACGTGCATACTGCAAACCACTARCTAGTGGATACCAACTCAACGTCGGACCCCAGCTTGCTACGCTCCGAGGCATGCACTTCACCACCAGCACCCAGACACCTTGGAAGATGAGCACCGCCGGATACCATTCGGTTGTTCTCTCACGATAATTCCCAACCAGCCCCACATCATACGCAGCTACGACGCTGTCTTTTGTCTTCAGTGCCACCTGGAAACACGGGTACGGCATCAACGCTTGAATCATCACTTGCTTTCCAGTCGACGAAAATTTGGTCCAAAGCATCAGATTTTCGGACTTCCAAGAACACTGGCTGGGCGCTTCGTGGTGGTATCGAAGGCATACCCGCACAAGCTCGAGATAGCTCAAGGTGACTGGCTAAAGCGTTGGCCACCCGATAATCGTCGAGCGCGTTGGCAGCTTGCCCAAATCCACTGATGTACACCTGCTGTCGAGCCCAGTAYAGCCCGTSCCGGCAAGACGGGTGGACCACCGYGGTAACTTCRTCCATCAACAGCCAACATTCTTGCCCTGCTKGGCACAACCCAAACACCGATCGTTCTCCAAACATCACTYCCAGAAATCGGCGTCGCAATTCATCATCTTGGAACCTCCCACCAGCTAGACAGCTGAAAACGAATAACGTGGCTCTGGCGACCCCATTGGACAGCGAGTTTACCATGGCAAAGTTCGGCTCCACAGGCTTCTATTCATCTTCATTTTCCTCTCGCATCTTGGCRGCCAGTTCTGGTGTTACTTCCGTCGCTCGTACTTCACGACGAGGAAACATTTATGCAATCAGCGCTCTCGCCTCCGCCTGACTCAATTTCTCTTCTTCCTCCTCCGACTCGGACTCCCCGTCAAGCATCTCCACGTCCTTAGTCAATTCGAAGCCTTCCTCCGGTTCTTCTCCCGATGGGTAATAGTTCAGCGCGTCTGCTGGTGAAGGCCATTCATCCTTTGATGCAGTGAAAATCAGCGGACCCGCTGTCCACCCAGGTCGCCGCTGCAAGTGCGATGGCATGATCTTCCTCCACCGCAAGGCAACCGATTCTTCAGCCACATCCAGTGCTTCTGCCACTGCTCGAATCCCTTCTGCCAATGTTGACGTTTCCTTCTTCTGCATCGTCTTCACTAAGAGGTCGTCAAAAGCTTGCAACTCGGATCTTGGCAGACAGGAGTAGCTGGTAGTCTTCCCTTCGCTCGCATGCCCCAATCGCCTCTGAAACGCGTCGTAYGAGCGCTGGTACTTCGTATCCTTTCGCGCTTTGCGCATGATTTCCAGGAACTGCTTATGCTTCAGCTGTAAAGGCAATCCTTCTCGCCCCGCCAACAATTCCAAGACTTTGATCTCATCAGGCTCCCATGCTTGCTGCTTCCGTGCCCGCTTGGCTTGATCCCCGTAGATTTCCGGTCGATCCAACTTGGATTTCCGCGACTGCATGGCGTTGAGTGTCCGCGTAGCTAAGCATCGTTGCGCTGCCGCTGCGTTGTAGTCTTCCATCCAMGTCTTTAGCGTCTTCGTCAACCCTCGAGTATTCTTYAGCAGCCGATCCGCCTCCGGGGTCCATCGAGTATCGATAGGGAATTGCTCGGGGAACTGTACTCGCGCCACGTCTAAGACGTCATCTCGGCGTTCTGTATACCCTCTGCGCCTCGCTTCTTCGTTRTAAAGCGCSTTCAGCTCCCTCACTGTGTGCCATCGCKCCTCCTTCCGATCCCTGTAARTCGCTGCGTACAGCGTCCATTCTTCGTTGCTCCAACCGGCTGGTCTTGTCGTCGTGTCGTCCGCCATCCTGACTTGTGAGTGGTTTCCGGTCACTCTCCCAGCTTGACCCGCGATTCACCTCACCAGCCGATTCACCTCGGCCGCGTCTTGCTTCTTCACCTCGACTTCACTCTGCCAAGGGTTTTCCCTATCTTTTGGCATGTTGAAAGGTTACGGTGATCCCTCTGGCGCCAAAGTTCGCGTACTGCTTCTTCACCTCGACTTCACTCTGCCGAGGTTTTTTCCCTATCTTCTGGCATGTTGAAAGGTTACGGTGATCCCTCTGGCGCCAAAGTTCGCTCACTCCAGAAGGCGATCGAACTTACTCCTTGAGTACCATTTCCGTACTTTGCACGAACTGGCTCTGGTACCACTCTCCACGCTATCTTTTGGCAAGTGCACCGATTTCGGTAGTAGCTTCTTCTCGGCCCAAAGTACCAGTCCACATCCAGCAGGCGAACTTTGTGCTGCCAACCGACACCCACCGACGTCATTCTGCAATATTCCTTGCCACACAATCAGAGCTCTCCCCGGCCTTCTCAACTCTGCAGCGCTCATGTCAACCCCGGACCTTCACCACTGCATCCCATCGCACACCAGCCCGCCATCTTCGGCGCGACCCTGGGACGACGGGGAGAGGGCTTATGCTGCATCCACCGCCTCCATCTCATCAGYCGTTTGTGCGGCAGCTTCGCGTCTACGGCGACGGCGCTCATCATCGTACGCATACTTGAGTGCTCCGCAAGCAAGCAAATCTTCATGAAGCCACACGGCCACGCCATTATCCTTGCGACGAACCAAGTATTCCTTCCGTACGCGACCACTGCGCGTCTGTCGAATTGTCCGATCATCCAGAATGGCGTCCRCCTCAAACTCTCCATCTGCTAGCTGTGGGGCGTCGTCTTCAGGCAACAGCGCTGCATCAAACTCCACTGGATGCGGGTCATCCACTTCATCAGTTGGCCGTTCATCGTACGCTACACACAGCTTCAAGCGCGAGATGTGGATAACCGGGAAGATCCGTGTGGCCCCTTTGATCAGTTCAACCTTGTACGCGTGATCAGCCAGCTTTTCCACAACTCGAAATGGCCCGTGCCACAGGTGAGCAAGCTTGCGCGTCATTCCTTCTTTCACCAAATTGAAMAACWCCCAAACGTATTCACCCACCTCGAATTCYGTTCGCGTCGTAGMGAATCGGCGTGCCGCAACGTCAGCATTGTGGCGCTCAGCGCGTTCCTCGGTAAGTTTCCTCTGGATGTCAGCAGCGTGACACATAGCGTATTGGTGAAGTCTCACCACATTGCTTCGCCACTTCAGAGCATCCACTTCTTTGGCCGTTCGGTCTAGAGGCGGCACCATCGCATYCAGCATTGTACGAGCATCCCAGCCGTGAACCAAATAGAATGGTGTTGTTCCGACTGCTGTGCTGACAGAAGTGTTGAGTGCCAAAGCCAATCGAGGTACATATTCGTCCCAATCCTTCTGATGCTCATCTTCAATATACATCTTGATAGCTCGGATGACCGTTTGGACATAGCGTTCTTGTTTGCCATTCGCTTGCGGTCGATATGCCAATGTCGCTCGTTGCTTCTGCCGCATCATAACGTTAAACTTCTTGAACACTGCTCCCATCATGCGAGGATCGCGATCGTGTCGCACAATCTCTTGAGCTCCGAAGCGCATGAAGACATGCTCGAGGTAWGYTTCTGCTAMATCTTCCGCGGTTGAACTTGTGAGTGGCACCAAAATAATGAACCCCGTGAACAGGCAGGTGCATAACATCAACGTCTTGTTCCCCTTGTAAGTCTCAGGTAGTGGAGTCGCAAAGTCCATCGCCACCACCTGAAATGGTCGTGTAGCGAGCAAGTTGCCAGGAGAAGTGCCCGCGTATTGTGGTCGCCCCTTGCCCGTGTTGCAATCAACACAACCAGCGATAAACGCCTCGACATCARCGAACATGCCTYTCCAGTAGAACATCTGCTTCAACCGTGCGAACGTCTTCCCGACTCCTTGGTGTCCTCCCGCCCCTAGCTCCGTGTGGTAAGCTTCCAACACGTCTTTTTGCAGTGCTTGGGGGACGACTAACCGCAGATAACCATGTTCTGGGTCAGACTTTGGGGAATTGTAGTAGAGCACACCATCACCACTAAGCTCGAAYATTTCAGCAAGCTTTGAGTGCCGTTTGAGCTCTCGTTTTCCGAAATCTTCAACATCACCATTCAGAAATTGTTTGAGTCTGCGTATCCACCGTTCGTTGCCTTGAGCTAGCCGTATACGATGCATGCGTTCAGTTTGAGCTTGAGCAAGGTCAGAGTCGGTCACTTCYGCCTCTCGCGTCTGACGCCTTGTTCGTACCGCGTAGATCTCCATGTCGCTGCGATCAGCCATCCACAGGGAACACACCCGCGGCATCGTCTCCCTCGGCATGTCGTCTTGGGTKGACTCGGCMAATAACAGCTYAGGTAAGGTGTTCATCACCCCTMGTGTATGCTGCTCCGTTKARWCCRTGACTTCGCCGTTGCTCTTCTCAATCATCGCTTTTCTGGTCAGGAAATCAGCGGCTCCATTGTACTTCTGCGCAACGTGAGCGAGCTGAACGTCTTCAAACCGCTGCATCAGAGCTTGGACATCAGCCAGCCACAGTTGAAGGGATGGTTGCATGCAGCGAAGTTCCCCATTCGTTTGACCGATCACCAGCCGTGAGTCGCCGCATACAATGMGTTTCTTCACCCCTTGTTCTGCTGACACTCGTAATGCTTCAATCAGGCCGCAGTACTCACTGTCGTTGACCGTCAATCCTTCACCATAGTAGTAGCGTGCAGCTACTACTTTCCACTCCGGCAACTTCCACAAGATCATCGCGAATGTCCCAGCCCGCGGCTCCTTGGTCCTCACCCCCTCCGTCGAACGTTGCCACAAAGCCATCAAACGTTCGAGGCAACTCTGGCAGTGGGCGTATCCTCGGTACGTTGACCTGAGACTTGAGAGGCGCAATCGCCTCTAAGGCTTCATCAAWTTTTTCCCAAGGRGTGACGGAAGCCGCTAGCAATCCCAACAACGCGTCAGGAGTCTTGTTGCACTTAACAATCTTCAACGACCACGGTGAGAGCATGGTGGCCCATTGAACGCAGCGTCCGACTAATGATTTGGMSGTGTACAGCCACTTCAGCGTTGAWTGCCGCGTGTAGACGGTAACCTCGCGTCCTAGCAGATACKGTCGTCCAGCTTCAAGCGAGCGCRGCAAGGCAAGAACCTCTTTCTCTTGATCTGARTATCTGGATTCGGTATCCTTGAGCACACGACTGACGAATCGAACTGGATGCAGAATGCCGTCATGCTCWTGGCAAATAGCAGCGCCAAAAGCCCAATTGTTGACGTAGATGATAATGGAAAATTCCTTGCTGCGGTCAGCATGACGCAGCATCGGAGCGTCCGCGAGTTTCATCKTCAGCGTCTCGAAMGCTGTCGTCGCCGAGTCAAGGTTCTCACCAGACGACAGATGAACATCGGTAAGTACGTACAGCGGGGCCGCGTAAGACGCAAAATTGTCGATGAATCGATGATAGTACATCAGGCACCCCAAGAACTTCTGCACCCCTTTCAACGATCTCGGAAACGGCATGCTCAGGACGCCTTCCAAGTTCTTCGGTTCGGCGCGCAAGCCCTGGCGATCAATCTCGTGCGACAAGAACTCAACCTTCTTCTTGCCGAAGACACTCTTTGGTAACGAGATGGTAATCCCCCAGTAACGGTAAGAACTGAGAAGAGCTCGCAACATAATGCACAATGTCCTCCAATCGCCTGCTCTGAACGTGATGTCGTCCAGGAATGACCTGCGTTCGATCATCGGCGTCGTTGACAACTCCTCGACTTGTCCACGATGGAACACATCTGTCTTCAACACGATGTCTAGGTCAGAGGGCTCTTCAGACACATCCGCAGCTTCCAGGCTCGCAAGCTACTCCTTCGACAAACCAACAACCCCCGACGAGATGCCTTCATCACGCAGCCGACGCACAAATCCCCAGAGACAATTGTCGATGACCCGCTGGTAAATCTGAGGTGCGTTCTTGAGGCCYTGTGCCATGCGAAGCCACTCAAARTGACCCAACGGACAGATGAATGCCGAAATCTCTCGTGCACGAGCGGTCATAGGGATACCCYAATAGCCACTGGCATTGKCCATGGACACGAACCACATCGTCTTCTYAAAATTGTCCAGCATGTCGTCGATCAACGGCATTGGGTATACCATGAGCAAGGTCAGTTGGTTCACAAGCCGGTAGTCGATGCACAACCGGATGTCCTGACCATTCTTCTTCAAGACGATGACAATGGGTGATGCCCACGCAGACTTGGAAGGCCGAATCAATCCAGCACGCAACAATCCCTTCAAGAGCTCGTACAGCTTCGTCATGTACTCTGGTGGTACTCGTCGCGCTCTCGGAGCTACTGGCTTGGCGTCCCCCACATCAATGTCACACAAGACCCCTTTGGCTGGAGGGGGCAACGCATTTCCGGACGAGATGAACAGGTCGGAGAATGCTTGCAGAATCGTACGCATTTCTTCAATCTCGGCTGGCGTGTTCTCAGCTTCACCAACGTTTGCCTTTGTCATCTCAACAGGCTCAGGGGCATCTTCAATTTCTGGGAGCATGGCCAGTTGATTGGCAAGCTGCTCTGCGGACAACTCGGTGCCCTCCCGGATAAAAACTTCTTCTCCCAGCTGTGATTGATCGACGCTCGCCGGATCGTGCACGGCGAGTCCTTTGACTGTACAGACATTTGCATCTGGCGGCTCCGGCAGGGGCTGACTTGCGTCGATGACTGCTACAAGATTTCGCCAGACACCGAAACCTTCAGCTACTTCTTCAATCTTCAGCATTTGTACGGGTTGTTCACCTGGGAGTCGACACCGCTGTTCCCAGAGATCCACCCGAACACCGGCCCGAATCATGAAATCAGTGCCCAGAATGAGGTAGGGTGGTGCTTTAAAATCGCCGACCCACACCTCCATCTCGTAGACCAGGTCGGTCCCGAGGGTTATCTTCAATTGTGCGGTCCCGTGAGCTTGGAGAGCGTCCTCAGACACACCAAGGAACGAGCGGGGCTTCAAGAACGGCACAACCTCCACTCCCAGCTTACGCGCAAAGCAGGTGTGGAGAATGCTGATATTCGCCCCTGTATCCAGCATCATCGGGACGCGGCAATCGTTGATCGCCCCAGCCACGTAAGTCTGGATGACTCGGTCTTGAAAGTTGTGGTCGTACCACCATCCTTTCCGTTGTCCCGGTAACAACCGCACTACGTTGACACTGGCATCCCCATTGACCTCAAACTTCTTTGTCTTGGGCAAATGCACAGATGTATTAACGTCGTTATCAGCTTCTGACGCAACGACGGCAAAAACTCTGGGTTTTCCTGCAATCAACGCAGTATCTTCGGCYTCGCCCCTCGTCGTCTCGTCATCCGCGACATCAACGTCTTCGTTCTTCATATGCAAACGCGCAGCSCGCTCCCGGAGCGCCAACTCACGTTGCGAGTCGATCWTMAACACAACTCGTTCATCTCCTTYCCTCTGGCACAACTCGGTTGCCCAGGTAACACGCTTCTTCTTCTTCACCACCGAATCCTTCTTCTCTGACTGATCCTCCCTCACCTCTTCTTGTTCAACTGCACGCCCGACGSGTACGGCACTGTTGGGTTGCCGCAGGCGAATTAGTTTAACTGTTYCAGGAATTGATCGGCTGTCATTCCGCCCTCCTTCAGCTGTTGCGCGGCCTTGACAACGTCACGAGCATAGTGGATGCACAGACGCACAGGAYGGCCAGTCTTCCGGCAGTGAGCACAAGTCATCAGCTTGAAGCARTCCGAGCGATCGTGSCCTGACTTGCCGCAATGACTGCAGGTAGGTCGTTCGTCGCCAGAGCCTCTCTTCTCGTCGGTCTTGTGCACACGTGGCTTCTCATAGGGACGAKCACGCTTGTCACGATGGTCACGTCCAGATCCTCCACCCCCGCGCTCTCGTTCTTCAGTTGGCTTTTTAGCTGGAGTAGGTGTCTTCGGACGGCCGTCGAGCTCAAGCAACAGGCGTTCCAAGACTTGGACACTCTCGCACTGTCGCATCCTCAAGCGTTCACCAAAGGCACGATCGGCTACCGTGTCWTAAAACTGTTGAAGGTGCTCGCGCATGTCATCCAAGTCGGAGTCATACGGAATCTTCGCCTTGCGTGCCGCCGCGTTCAAGCGATAAAAAAGTAGTCGAGGTGACCTTCACTGTCGAACTGGCGAAGCTTGTAGTAAATTCGCTTGGCTGACTCAACCTCGTTGCAGTAACGCGCCTTGAATCGTCCCACCAGATCTGGCCAGTTCCACTTGGTGAAGTCTGGAAGYTGCTTGAACCAGTTCCTCGCAGCACCGGAAAGATGAATTTCAAACGTCTCGCAACGCTGTTGAGCGTTCCAGTTTGACAACCCAGCGACATGTTGGAATTTCTTCAACCACTGTGAAGCTTCCTCTGTCGAGCGGTTCTGGCCGCTAAAATTCTCAATCGACACGTTCTAGAGGATGGTCGGCACATGGGAGTGGCTGGCCCGCGGAGAGAGTGGTCGCTCTTCCGTATTGGCATTCATTCCGGACAGCCCATGCAACATCTTCTGGGCATCTTCCGCCCCAAGTTTGCCTTGGATGACCAGYTTCGCCAATTCTTCGGTGACTGTCGACGATTGCACAGGCCTCAACTCCGGCGAGGCCTCGGCCCTGACGTCATCAAACTGGAGTTTCACTGCAACCTTCCGTTCCGACTTCGGAACACGAGTAGCGATGTCGGCCATTAATGCATCCTGCATTCTGCGCGACTCGTCCACCACCTGGCGCGTCATCGTTTCGACCTTGCGCCGTGGTGCTTGAGGCGTGAATACTGGATTATCGATCACCTTRAACTTTGGCTCTTCAGCATCAGCTGCTTGACCTTGGTGGGCAAAAATGGCTACATCCCAATCGTACTCGGCCAACAGCAGATTGGTCATGTACTCGGYGTTTGGCATCAGGTCGRCCAGCTGGCACGTCTGCAGCAGCGCTTCGAAGTCATCGCGACGTCGAAATTCATACCCACGCGCTCGGAAGAGATCTTCGATGAACTTCACTAACTCCGCAATGCTGGTGCAATTGACCGACTTCACTTGGCTTCGATTCAGCTTCTTTATCTTCAGCTCTTCATCTTCAGCCGCTTCCACGCTTGCTTCTGAAGCCGATAGAGGGAGAACCAGTTGGCATTGTCCGCTGTTTGTTTGAGGACAAGTTGAATCAGAGCATCGCGCATCTCCATCGCCTGAGAGAAAGGGTACTCCTTGGTGGTGTCGAAGCCTTCACCTTGTTCGGCGATCTTCATCACTTGTGATGGCGCTTCAGCGGCCATCTTCTAGTTCTTCTTTGGTGTGCTGGCAGCAACGCCAGCTTTGCCCAGTGTGCTGGGTCTTTGAGAGTTCGTCTAACTTGATTGCTTGCTAGGACAGCGTTCCCTTGCCTGTCTCGGTTGTCGTGGAGCAGATGCCTGCCCGCACTGGTGGCGTGTCCACTGTCGCCGGAGGGAGCGCTTGGGGCTAGTACTTGACTTCGTAGGAAATTGGGAAGTGAATTAGTTCTTTAGCTCCTAGTTCCTGGCCTACACATGCA
>NSDO01000034.1:223930-239664 GCA_002286825.1 Lagenidium giganteum
GCGTACACACAGTGAATGTACATTGTGTGGTCGGCAATCTTGCATTTCATTTGAAGGTAGCGATTCGCGAGGAGTGGGTGGGATGGCGTGACACCTTACAGATCCGTTCAGGGGAACGAGCGGCTGAAGTCGTGCAGTCGTCTGCGAATGATACGATGAGGAACGCTTCGTCCTCTATCTTGATAGCTAGGGCTTGGTCGCGACGGCGTAGGTAGTTGAGCATTGGTTCGATGAATAGGATGAAAAGTTCGGGGGAGAGAGGGTCTTCTTGACGGACACCTGCACCGAAGGCAAGTAGTTTGTTCTGGTGGAGTTAGTGAGGACTTGGACAAGTGTATCCGCGATATGGTTAGGCTCAAGTCCAAAACATGGAAGACAGATGGGTGGTTGCGGTTATCAAAACACGGTTGAAGAAGCTCTTAAACACTGCAAAAACGCGTAATCTGATTCTGGCATCTACAGTCAAATGCAAAACCCCGCAAATTGCAAGGTTTTACGGCCAAGTGACCGCGAAAGGGTTGAGACCATTCAAATTGAGGGAAATGCCTTGGAATGTCCAGGGCTCTGCTCTCGAGGGTCGGGACATTTATCAACTTCTGGGGTTGGCCATCTTGATCGATTTGGAAGCTCTTGGCCCAGAGGAAGGCTTCCTTGACGAGGTCTGGAGTGCGTTCGTCTCCCAAGTAGCTCTGGACGAAAGGATGACGGCGCAATGTAGGATTGTACTGTCGGTCCAGAGTAGGAACTCAGTGTAGACGTAGTAACCCGCTTGCAGGCTGGAGTGCTTGGATCTTGAGCGGATCGTGGTAGATGAGCGGAAGCATGGTCATCATGAAGAGGCCAAGCACGGCGATGAAAAACGCTATCTTCGCTTGATCTTCCGAGCCATAGAGATAGGTTTGCAGGGCTTCTAGGGAAGGCGGCGAATCGGCGAAGACCAAGGCGACGCGCTGTTTGTATGGTGTCGCAGCAACCCAATGTTCTGGATCGCCTCCGGCAACCGCTCGCATCGCTGCATGCTGCTCGACGACAGGAAGTTGCTCGGACTTTGGCTTCTTCCAGGAGTGTGCTTTGCGGTAAGGCTGACATTGGGCTTCGCTGGTTGTGATGATGGGGTTGTTGACGGGCTTTGTCACAAACTCTCTGATGATCCGATTGAGTTCCGACATGGAGATCCTCGAGACAGTAGTGATCAGTAGTGATCGGCTGATGTTGGACCATCAGTTGCTGCCTCGTGCGGTGAGACGGTCGGCAACCGTACTAACAATCGCAGTGTAGCCATCAGTGACCACAATGTCGCCGGCAGAAGGTAAGGAGTCATCCGTGAACGGAATTTCCACTTCCTCCGCGATGGAGATGTCGTCATTGGTAAGCTTGAGGACGTGGACCGTGCCGTCGCTTGACTTTTCGAATTCAACTACGTTTGGCTGGTGACTGGAGTTTCGTCTTGTTCTTCAATCATGCTTGCCGCGCTTTTCTTTACCATTGTGGCAATGGAGTCGGAGGCTTCTGCGGGGGGGGGACTGAGACGGCGGGACACCAGCGGTATCCAAGTCCAGCGCTTTCTTCGTGCGTTTCTTCGCCTTGCGAAGTTGTTCATTGGCTTGAGACGCGAGGCGTTTGTCTTCTTCTTGTTGTTTCAGTCGGGCGAGTTCCCATTTCGCGGCGATGGATGGAGGCGTAACGCGGTTGTACTGCTGGCGTTTGTACATCAGGAGATGCTGAGCGCTACCGCTGGCAGAGCGCCTAAGTGAGCACACAGTGCAAAGACGTCGGGTCTGGTGCTTGGAGCACCGAGGGACAGTGCTTTGACGTGTTGAGACGAGCGGACGCGTTCAGAGCAGCCCGACACTTCCTGAAGTGGATGATAGACCAACATCAGGCGTCCTGTTAATCCTCACTCTTCGCTTTCCTACTGAGCAGCGAGTCCGTGTGGAATGCTAGAGTCCGAAGCGCGTGGAAGTTGTCTTTGCATCTTCGCGGCTTGCTGTCGCGGCGCGTTGGCGCCGGCGGGAAGCACGGAGGCGAGAAGTAATCAGGATCGCACGCGGGGGCGTGCGCTGATTGGCTGGCAGGGTGCACGTGGCGAGTGGGGATTGGCTGGCCGCACTGCCACGTGCGGCGACAAAGGCTTCAACTGGCGAGGGAGCGGAGTGATTGTCACTTGCGCTCGAGCTGGCAAATTGAAGAGCGCGAGCTGGTTTGC
The DNA here is from genome assembly GCA_002286825.1 of Lagenidium giganteum. Classification (NCBI taxonomy): domain Eukaryota; phylum Oomycota; class Peronosporomycetes; order Pythiales; family Pythiaceae; genus Lagenidium; species Lagenidium giganteum. Next base: position 226,137 of record NSDO01000034.1, read on the forward strand.
TGGGATCTTTGAGGTAAAGAAAGTCGCATAGCCCAACGGCTCACTGAATCATGTAACGAGTGGGGCAAGATCTCGAACTCGGAGCAAACCAGACCGTCAGTAATTGAAGACCACGGCTTCGTCGCTGACATAGCATAGCAAATATCCGAGTCAACTAGATGCGACAGGCTCTTGCGTGCGCATCCAACAGTGATGTAAGGAGCTACGTTACATACGGATAGATGCGGCGTGCGGAAAAATGCGGCGGTCAGCCGGCCACTGCACAACAATCCACCTTGTTTCGGCACATCCGGATTGCCCGTGTGTGAAAAAAACATCAACTTACAAATCACGGTAATTAACGAAGCATAATGTTATGGTGACAGTGACGTCTGCAGGTGACAGGCAAATGGTGTCGCACGCATGACGCGGATGAACCCCATCAAAACCAGACTGCTTCAACACCGACGACCAGCTGCTATCCGAGGGGGATGATTGCACATCCAAAAATCCAGCTGCAAACTTGTCTGTGGCCACATTTGGCACCAAAACACGTGCCAAAAGCACTGTTTTGTAACCAGATGGTGGGTGCGAATGATATTGCGCCACATCAGGCAGGATTGCTGGCACGATGACGCCAACATCTTGCAGACACCCAAACAACCAGCGACTTGCGCCCGCGTGGCGCCGCTCCGCCCAAGCGCCAGTGTCGAACTGACGGCTTGACGGTCAATTGAGGGGGGGGCAATGTCCTAAAAGGGTTGCCGCCACATGCCCTGCGTTGTGGTTAATGCTCCGTTCGATGCAAAGGTGAGTCAAAGCTTATTCATTTCAATCCATTTCCCAATGCCCACGTGCTAACTGCTCCTGCACAGGACCTTGTCTTATGTTTTGTATTGCTTAGACTGTAAACACTATAATGTATTGGCCTTCTCCTTCACCGTTGTTTCGTTCTTCGTTCTCTGTCAACGCGCTTGGACCAATTGGAATGAAAGTCCCTGCCTTTGAGAAGGATGATTGAATTTTCGATGGCGACTAGCCGCGCACCGCTTCCATTGAACGATGAAACATGTCTCAACGGCGCTCACTGGCAGTTCCTGCTCGAAGATCCTGACGGATGCGCTCAGAGTAGGCAGTACGCATCCTCTGCTTGAAGGGTGCCATGACACCAAAGTCGCGACACTGGTACAGCCTGAGGTACGTACTCAACGATGGTGCCCAGCTCGGCAAGCGCACGCCTCACACTTTGCAGCTTGTGTATCTTCAGCGAGTCGATGATGAGTACTGACGGCTCTGTAACTACATGCGCCCAGCAAGTCTCCACCCACTCAAGCATCACACGCTCGTCAAACCAGGTATTTTCTTGCACGGTGAACGTGGCAACAGACGGATGGGTGAACGCCGCCACTTCCTCTTCGACTGAGCCACCTGGCTTGCCCTTGGAGTGAGGAAGTAAGATGCGCCCATCTGCCAACGCCGTGATGGTTAATGTGCAGCGTTAGCTCTCACTGCCGTCCGTAATCGCAGGAACTTGCTGGCTGCCGATGAAGTCGATCGTCACCCTGCTTCCCATGCTCTGGAAAATTGCCGTTTGATCCATATTGAACTGCGTTTGATGAGGGACAAGACCCGTTGGCACGTCAGCACAGTACGTTTGCAATGACTCAGTCACTAATTGAGAAAATGCACGTTATTCCTCTTCTAGCTCCTCTATTGCCTTTCTGCCGGAGCGCGTGACGCGAAGCACTGTCAACTGGTGGCGTCGCATGAACCGCGAGCACCATGTCAGTGCCACGTCTCCGCTCTTGTCCTTAAACAAGTCAGGCGTGAGTCTCGTCGCAGCATGGACGATGATGTCTCTGCACACGACGACTTCGTCTCGACGCAAGTCCTTGAAGTACTGGACTTGCGCATCCTCGATCGCGTCGGTCTTCGACAAGTGCCCGCAGCCTCCGAGAGTTAGCTTGTTGGCGCGTGCAGCTCCTCGCTTTGCAGGCGGCTCTACAGCGGACGCAAGCTTCTCGCGCTTGCGCTGCCACGTGTTTAGCGAGCTTCACTTAATTTTGTGCTCAGCGAGAAACTCGGCCTGGGAAAGCTCGGTGTCACCGTAGTCGAGCACCATTTGTAGCTAGAACTTGTTGGTAAACTCCAATGGAATGCGCGCCGGTGGAATTGTCAAACTTGGTTTGCGCGCCAAGCGTTTCCGCGCAGTTCCGAGTTTTGAAAAATAGGTTCGCTAGCTACCTAACTTTGACAAAATATTGTCGCATATGTACAATTCTGATCATTGCTGGTTCGGACGGAACGATGGGGCCTGGAAGATTGCAGTCGACCGAAATGGAACCGCATCTATCCGTTCGTACCGGTAGTAACGAGGACCTTACTTGTGACAAGGCACGTCACACAGCACTTGCGCACAAGGAAGCGTTGACTTCCGCGCAATCACTCTGGCGCCCTGTGCCTTAGAGCAAGTGATTGCTCTTGCTTCCACTGAGAAAGCAGTCGAAGTTTGCAAGAGATTGCAAACGCAGAAGTGAGTAGATTACGAGAGGTTTTAGAGCTAAAACCTACACGTTCGAAGAGGCGCGGGGTTCCTAACTCCTAGCGACTCTTTGGGCTACTTTTAATATACATCCTATGAATTATGCATTCAGCGACTTTGATTGGCTGAAACATCGAGACGTCCCAAACGACACATTAGGTTCGGTTCGCCTAAGTCCGCGAACCTCGGCGTACGGAACACTAAATACCCGGATTGGTACTAATACCAATCACTGCAACTCAGTTCAATCACTGGCCAACCCCATTCAGTCACTTACTGAAAGGCTCAGTGATTTACTCATCATCGGATGAGTAGTGTTGGTGAAGTATGTGTCACATTCGCTGGCCAACACTTGCACGAATTGTTACAAACAAATGTGTTTCTAAGCCCTATCGTATTTCACACCGTTGTTCCCCGCTCTTGAGTTAACGTCGTCATCATTGTGATAATATTCACCAATCACGTGCACCGTGAAGTTGGGATTTTGACCAATCCCTGGGGTGGGGTTCACTGCGTGGAACGCAGCATACCTTTGGGTGGAGCGTGTGGCCGGCACTGGAAGCAATGGCGAGCGCCGACCACGAGGACGCGCTCTTCACGTTCCTCGATGCGGTGCTAGATCACACGCACGACGACTCGTACATCCAGATCCATCAGGTAACGCGCCATCCATCCTTCCCAATGACCTGCGCCTCCGCTCACTGAGATCTTCCGGTGGTGTCCAGGATGAACTGATCACCAAGCTCAAGGACGGCGGATATCCGCTCAAGCGCGCCGTCAACCAGACGCTCATGGCCGTCGCGCGCGTGACCACGCGCGTCTCGGAGCGCCGTCTGCGCCAGTTCGTGGCGCGCGCGGCCAAGGACGTCGGCGCGCCGTTCCACGAGGCGTTCGCCGCCATCCTCAGCTCCAAGTGCAAGGCATTCACGCGCTCGTTCGGCGCCGCGCGCTTGCTGGTGCTGCGCTTCAGCACGTCGCTGATGACCGCGGCGCTGGAAGCGCAGGAAGACGCGGCTGCGGTGCCCGCGTGGGTGTCGGACGTGGCGGCGGCGCAGTCGGTGCTGCTGGAAGCCATGCTCGGCGACGCGGCGCGCGCCCAAGCGGCCGCTCGCGCCGAAATGGAGCGAGTGCTCAAGCGCTGGCCGTCGCTGGTGCCAACGTACGTCAAGGCCCTCGTGGACGCGCCGAACGAGCTGCAGCAGTACCACCTGTGGCTTGTGGTGCGCACCAGTGCTGACCTGGACGCCGCGACCGTGGAGCAGTTGCTCAAGGCGTACACGTTCTGGGCGTTCGAGTCCAAGAACCGCAAGGTCGTGTCGCTGGCGCACCGCGACGCGCGCTTGCAGGGCCTCACGCATGAGCAATTTGGTGCGATCGTCAAGCCAACGATGGCCAAGATGCTCAAGAAGTCGCCTGACTCGGTGCTCGAGGCCGTCATCGCCTTCGTGCACGCCGCGCCGTTGGATTTCGGCGGCTACGTGCAAGAACTGTTCTCGTCGGTCATCATCGCTAAGCTGCGCTCGGTGAAGCCTGAAGTGCGCCAATACACGGTGGCGCTGGCCCAGGTCCTACTGAACTCGTTCCAGACCATCGACAGCTTCTCCCAGCTCGTGACAGATGTCAGCGCCGTGCTGGAAGGGAAGCACGGCATCTTGGCGCAGTTCTACATGCGTGAGTCGGCGTGCTCTGTGCTGCTTGACGCTGCCGAAGTGGCGGTGACCACCATGAGCGCTGACGACCTGAAGCCCGTCGCTAAGGTCGCCATTGCGGCTCTGCTGAAGGCTATGGACAAGGAAGCGCATGATCCAACGCGCCACCTGGGCCTGTTGGCGTTGGGCAAGTGGATCGCCATTGCGCAGGAGATCCCGGCTGACGCGGCCACCAAGATCCGCGCTGGCCTTCAGAACAAGTCCGAAGCCGTTGTGGCCGGCTACCTCCGTGCCTTAAGCGTCGTGTGCCACACCACGAAGTCGACCGATCTGGTCAGCAGCGGTGTTGCGGCGTTTGCTGACGATATCATCAAGGTGCTGCAGGAAGCGAACAAGAAGGTGCTGGTGCTGCATCTGGACGGCGTGCTGGCGCTCACCGTTGCGGGTTCGTTGGCGTTGGCAAGCAGCGAGATGGACGCCAAGTTGGCGCAGGCTGGTGTGGCTGCTATGTTGCTCGATTCCTCCTCGTTTGTTGAAGCGTCCACGAAGCAGCTGCTCCAGTCGCTGCTCTCGGACGACTCGGCACTCAGTGGCGTCGGTGTCGAGAAGCCGGAAGTGACCGCACTTGTCGCTTTGCCAACTGCGCTGTCGTGGGTGCTGGCGTCCAAGCAGACCGAACCTTCCCATGCTTATCGCGTGCTCGTGGAGCTGCTGTGCTCGCGCGTTCTTGCTGCTCGCTGCAGCGCAGAACTCGCTATCTCGGCTCTGTACGCGTCTTCTGTTGACCATTGCCCAGGATTGCTCCAGGCCTTCATCGCCAAGCTGTCAGCGTTGGCTGATGCCGAACAGCAAGCCATCGCAGCTGCGGCGGCATCAAAGGACGATTCGTCGTCGCTGTCCCAGCGTGTGGTGCCACCAAGCGGAGTTCTGCGTCGTGCGTTGCGCACTCTCGTGCCTGCAGCCATTCGCGACCACCTCGAAGTGCGCGACGCTGTGTTTGCCACGACGCTGTGGGCAGCCCACCACCCATATCTCGTGGACGGCAAGAAGCAGACTGCCTTCTCGACTGAGTGGACGTATCTGAAGCCGCGTTTCCTGCAGCCGACCGAGGGGGAAGCTCACCCACACGAAGTCGCCGAGGACGAAGACGAGGACATCGCCGAGACGACCGACGATCGCATCGATCACTTGATCGAAGCAAGTGAGCCGATTCGCAACGCGATGATCGACCTGCTGGCGCAGCAGGAGCGCGGTTTCCTGTACTCGGAGCGCGCAGTGGAGCGTCTGACGGCGCACCGTGTTCTTGCGACTTTGCTCATCTTCGCCGGCAACGGCGAGGGCGAGAGCGTTGCGTTGCACGAAATCGTCGAAGACTTGTTAATGAAGCGTCTTGATGAACTGGAGATCGATCAGATTACGGACGACCAAGTCGCGGTCTTCCGTGCGCCATTTGACGAGTTGTACGTCCCAAAGAAGAACGAAGATGGCGACGAGACAGCGCCAAGCAGCAAGCGCCGCGGTGGCTCGAACCGCCGTGGCAACGAGGACGAGCAGTGGGAGCAGCAGGTGCGCGAAGAGCTTCAGCGAAAGAAGGCGCAAGAAGCCAAGGGCAAGAAGGTTCAGCTGACGGGTGAGCAGAAGGCGCAACTCGCTGAGCAGCAAGCCTTGCGCACGCGCTTGCAGGGCCTGACCACGACGGTTGGACGTGTCTTGGAAGCTGTCGACATGCTTGTCAAGGCCCAGCCTGAAGAAATGCACCCTGCGCTTCCGCTCATGCTGCGCTCGTTCCGTGTGCTGTTCAAGACAAGTTTGTTCCAAGACGAGTCGCTGTTCTCTGCTGGACTGGCGACGCAGGCGTTGTTGACACTGGCTGGCGCTCTGTCGCCTGAGCACGTTCGTCACAACTTCGAGGTCGTGGCTCACGCCCTTCGTGTTGTCTTGGAGGCTCAGGAACTGGAGTCAACCAGCGCCCAAGTCAAGTACTTGGAGGAATCGCACGGCGTCATCACTCGCATGTTCAACGAGATGATGATCCACGTCTTCGCGTACTCGTCGTTCTCGGAAGAGACTGACTTCGACGCCGAGGCACCAATGAACCGCTTGCAGCCACCAACGCTGCACATGATCTTCCCGGTCATCCGCATGTGGCTGACGCTGTTCCCAACGTCGTCGTGGCGCCTGTCGCTGCTGGGTTTGTTTGCTGCTCATGGCAAGCTCATTCCTGAAGAAGAGGAAGAAGAAGTGGGAGACGCTGCTGCTCAGCACATGCTGCGCAACGACATGGTGGAACTGGCGCTGGACTTGATTGCTCAGGAAGCGAACGGTGACGCAATGCCTGTCAGCAACGAAGACATGCAACCAGCTCACGTGCTCTCAAACTTGTGCGTTGGTGTGTCGTTGGGCAAGGACGAGGAATGGACTTCGTTCTTCAGCGACAAGGGTGTGCTGTCCGAGTCACCAGCGGTGCGACTTGCTTGTCTGAAGGCTATGATCACGGCTGTCGAAACAGAAGATGACGAGGAGCGAACCGAGTTGAGCTCGCTGATGGTGTGCCGCTTGTTCTGCTGCTGCTTTGACACGGAGGAGACGAACCGCAACGTGGCCAAGGAGCTCTGGGACGCGACGGACGCCAAGCTCACGCAGCTGTTTGCGGGTCCAATGCTCGTGTACTTGAGCCATCCGCACGCCAACGTGCGCGAAAGCGGTGCGCTGGCGATTGCGGCCGGTATGAAGCAATTCCCGGAGACGACGACCGCCATCATCAACAACCTCAAGACGACGTTCTTGAGCAACTTGCCAAAGCCATTGGACTTGTTGGACGAGTTCGGTATTCCAAAGGTGCGCCGCGACCCAGCTATCGAGATCCAGGAAGAACCGGAGACGTACCTGCCTCGCTGCGGTGTGGCGTTGTGCTTCGAGAAGTCGGTGTCGGCAGGCACGCACTCGAGCGCCAACGTTTTGGATGTCATCTCGTTCGTGATTGAGCACGGTTTGGGTGACACGAACGCTCAAGTGCGTGCTCAGATGCGCAAGACGGGTATGCAAGTCGTTGACGCCTTCGGTGGTGGCAACAACACCACGCCGCTGCTCAACATCTTCGAGCGCCTGCTGGACAAGAAGCCAGGAAAGGATCCGAAGGAAATCGTCCAGTACGATCATCAGCGCGAGGGCGTTGTCGTGTTCCTTGGTTCGTTGGCCAAGCATATGGACAAGACTGATCCGAAGGTCGCGTCCATTGTCGACTCGTTGCTCGATGCGTTTAACATTCCATCCGAATCGGTCCAGCGCTCGGTTGCAGCGTGTCTGTCTCCGTTGGTCGCTGCGGTCAAGGAACGCAGCACCGACATCCTCGACAATCTGTTGATGCGTGCCACGACTGGCGAGACCTTCGGTGAGCGTATTGGCGCGGCGTTTGGTGTCTCGGCTGTGGTGAAGGGCCTCGGTATTTCGGCGCTCAAGCAGCACAACATCATTCCTCGTCTTGAAGAATCCATGAAGGGCGGTGGTGCCAACGCTCGTCAGGGCGCCATGCTCGTGTTTGAGTGCCTCAGCGAGCGTCTTGGCATGCTGTTCGAGCCGTACATCATCGTAATCTTGCCGATCATGCTAAAGTGTTTCGCTGATGCCAGCACGCAGGTTCGTGACGCAGCCAACCAGACGTCCAAGGCCATCATGGCCAACTTGTCCGCCCACGGTGTGAAGCTGGTGTTGCCATCGCTGTTGCGTGCGCTTGAAGATAGCGCGTGGCGAACAAAGCAGGCGGGCATCCAGATCTTGGGCTCGATGGCTTACTGTGCGCCTCGCCAGCTTGGCTCCTGCTTGCCACAGGTGGTGCCAAAGCTCATGGAGGCGTTGACAGATTCGCATCCACGTGTGCGTGAAGCTGGCAAGGCCGCGTTGCGCGATATCGGCTCGGTCGTGCGCAACCCTGAAATTGCCTCGATCTCGAACGCTTTGTTGAACGCTCTGGAAGATCCAAACAAGCACACGGCCGAAGCGCTCCAGAAGCTCCAGTCGACGTCGTTCGTGCACTCGATCGATGCTCCATCGCTGGCTTTGGTGATGCCAATCATCACTCGTGGTCTCAAGGACCGCGCTGGTGATGCCAAGAAGAAGTCGGCGTTGATTGTTGGCAGCATGTGCACGATGATCAACGATGCGAAGGATCTCGTGCCATACATCGAGATGGTCTTGCCAAGCTTGAAGACGCAGCTGATGGATCCAATTCCTGAAGTTCGCACGATCTCGGCCAAGGCGATGGGCAAGCTGGTCAAGGGTCTGGGCGAGAAGCACTTCTCGGACATTCTCACGTGGCTGCTGGAAGCCATCAAGGGCGACTACGGCAGTGTTGAACGTTCGGGTGCTGCGCAGGGCTTGTGCGAAGTGCTCGTGGCGCTGGGCAAGGACCGTGTCGAGTCGACCTTGGTGGACGAGATCTTCCCATTGGCCCGCCACCCAAAGTTCTCTGTGCGCGAAGGTGTGTTGTGGATCATTGCATTCTTGCCTCCTGCTCTCGGCCGCGGCTTCGCTGTCTTCCTTCGTGAAGCGCTGCCTATTGTTGTTGCTGGTTTGTCGGACGAAGCGGAGTCGGTTCGTGATGTCGCGATGCACGCTGGTCACGTCGTCGTTAACGCTCACGCGTTGACGCATACGAGCGACATTCTGCCATCGCTGGAGGCTGGCTTGTTCGACGACAACTGGCGCATTCGTCAGAGCTCGGTCACGTTGCTGGGCGACCTCATGTACCGTGTCAGCGGTACCCGTGCGGTCGGCTTGAGCGAAGTGACCGCTGGCGACGTTGACGAAGACGACGACGCTGCTGGCAGCGCTGCTGGCGATCGTGCCATCATCAAGACCCTGGGCATGGAGCGCCGCAACGTCATTTTGGCGTCGCTGTACATGATCCGCTCCGACACGTCGGCGGTGGTGCGTCAGAGCTCGCTGCAAGTCTGGAAGAGTGTGGTCGCCAACACTCCAAAGACTCTGCGCCAGATCCTGGAGACGCTCATGAACACAATCGTGACGGCTCTGGCTGGCGACAACGTCGAGAAGCAGACCATGGCTGGCCGCACGCTTGGCGAGCTTGTGCGCAAGTTGGGCGAGAACGTGCTGCCTGAGATTGTGCCAATCCTTCGAGCTGGTCTGTCGCCAAACAACCCACGTGGCATGCGCCAAGGTGTGTGCATCGGCTTGGCTGAAGTGATTGACTGCACCACGAAAAAGCAGTTGGAAGACTACGTCGACACGCTCGTGGTCGCCATCATCGATGGCCTGTGCGATGAATTGCAAGAAGTGCGATCGTCGGCTGCCCAGGCGTTCGATGTGCTGCAGAAGAGCGTGGGCTACCGCGCGATTGACGAGACGGTACCAGCGCTGCTCCACCGCATCAAGACCAGCGATTTGCAATCGCAGGAGCGTGCTCTGCAGGGTCTGCAGGAGATGCTGCGCGTCAAGTCGAAGGAAGTGATGCCATACTTGGTGCCACGCATGCTCACGAAGCCAATGACGGCCGCTACCGTGCGTTGCGTGTCCCGCGTGGCTCAGGCTACGGGCAGCGTCATTCACTTCCAGGTGGAACGCATTTTCGCAACGTTGATCAGCCAGTACGTGGAATGCATTTCGCTGCAGCCTTCGCTGGCGGAAGACATCAAGAGCGCTTTGCGTGACGTGATGCTGAGTGTTGAGGATGTGGGTGTCCACTGGTTGCTGGCCGAAGTGTGCAAGTACTGCGAGAGTGACAACAAGGATGAACGTGTGCTCGCTTTCTACCTCGTGGCCGAGTTCGGCAGCCACACGACGACCGACTACCACGACCAGACGGCGATGCTGCTGAAGCAAATCGTGTTGCACTTGAACGACAGCGAGCCAGACGTTGTCCAGGGCGCGTCCGACGCGCTCAAGGGATTGAACGTGACGACGCGTCCAGAGAGCATGACGCACCACTTGGATTTCATTCGCCAGAGCATCAACTCGATGGTCAGCGATGCGCGTCATCGCAAGGGCGGTGTCGGCGACGGCGAGTACTTGCTTCCTGGCCTGTGCATTTCGAAGGGGCTGGAGCCGTTCTTGCCAAGCTACCAGTTCGCGCTCATGAACGGCGCTCCAGAACTTCGCCAAAGCGCTGCTGCTGGTCTGGGCGAGTTGGTGGAGCTGTCCAGCGCTGCATCGTTGCGACCATACTTGATCAAGCTCACGGGCCCGCTCATTCGTATTGCCGGCGACCGTTTCCCGGGACACGTTAAGGCCGCGATCTTGCACACGCTTGAGATCTTGCTGACCAAGGGTGGCGTGGCGCTGAAGCCGTTCTTGCCGCAGTTGCAGACGACTTTTGTCAAGGCATTGAACGACACGGCTTCCGAAGTCCGCGGTCACGGTGCTTCGGCTTTGCGCCAGCTGGTGACGCTCAGTCCACGTGTCGATCCTTTGGTGGCGGAATTGACGGAGAAGCTCAAGACGACGTCGGGCGGCATCCGTCAAGCGAACTTGAACGCAGTGTCGAATGTTGTGGAAGCTGTGGGTGAAAAGATGACGGCGGCAGTGAAGGCTCCACTCGAAGAGGCGCTGGTCGATCTGCTGGAGAACCAAGAGGACGACGTCCGCATGACTGCAGCCCAGTGCCTCGCACGTGTTGTGTTGTCGGATGCTGAGAAGGCCGAGAGTAGCACTTTGTCGTACGGCCTTGCTACCACAAAGGATGTGTCGTCGCTCTCGACGCAGCGCCGCCATGGTGCGGCTGCGTTCTTGGACGCTGTGTTGGTACAGCAGCCAGCTTGGGCGGCCGACTGCTCGGACTCGCTCAGTGCTGTGCTGGCTCAGCTTGCGAACGAAGAGTTGGCTCCAGTGCGCGTGAGTGCTCTGCAGGCCATCGGTGGCTTGATCAAGGTCGACGCCAGCACCATCGGTGCCTTTGTGCCGTTGCTGGCACAGAATATCGCGCATGGCAACAAGGACGTGAGCAGAGCGGCACTCAAGGTGACCAAGCGGATGGCTAAGCGCAACCCAGAAGCCATTCGCGCTCACGTCGGCGTGCTGGTGCCACCGACGTTCCAGACCATCAAGAGCAACAATCTGGCTGTCAAGTTGGTGGCCGAACGTGCGCTGCTGTACTTGTTGCAGGTGCACTCGCGGCCCGAGACGCTAGCAACGTATGTGCGCACTGCTACGGATGCTGCCACAGCGAAGGTCATCTCCGAGTATGCTCGTCGTGTTCTGGCGAAGCTCAAGGCCGACAGTGGCGACGAAAGTGACTAGAAACTCCATGGTGTGTCCTGCCTGGGGTCGTTTCGCTTGCAGTGGATTTCCATTCTAGGGTTGAATAAAGTTCGTCTTTGAAAAAATCCGAGTTCTTACGCGCGTATTTCTTTTCTTTTTCTTTCACACTTCCTTCTATACGGCTGCGTCTGAATACCCGTCTTTCGTTTTCATCGCTACTGTGGCTGGCACACGGTTGACACAATGAATAATGATAGATAGCCTACAAAACTAGTTGGTTAATCTATGGATTGTGGAATGCGAATCTTCAAGCTCAAGCACCCGTACTTTGGTTACAGCAGCACGAGGCCGAGTTCATCGCTCTTCACCCGTGGGCATCTCCAGTTGTAGAGGTAGTAGTGGAGTTCGCCATTGCCGGGAATAAACTTGAGCTCCTTCACAAGCTCCATGTTGTCCATCAAGCCCAACATGTTGAATACGTCGAAGTCGGCATCGCGCGCAGCGATGAGCGCGTCCTGCATGAGCTGCGCAAGTGGCATCGACGTGGCCACATTGTAGTACGAGCACGCGGTGCGGAGTACCTTGTACTTGTCGTTATCGAGGATGGTCAACGGCACATGGTAAAAGCTGCACACGTCCGTGATCTGGTTTGTCGTGGGGCTCTCGACGACGAACGAGCTGATGACTCCATCGCGTGGCAGCATCCAGTGTGCGATCTCTTGCTCATTTACGTCAACCACGAGTTGGAACTTCGTAAGGTAGCCGTTCAGCAATGTCGTGACCTGCTGCACGTCCTTCTCCGCCATCGCTCGGAAGCCAGGTGTGGTGGTCTGGTCTGGCAGCTTCTGCAACTTGGTCATGCGAGTGATCGTCATGCGCGGTGGTAACGGCACAAAGCCCACTTCGACCAACTTTCTCGTATTCAAGGGACGGTGGTAGTAGCGGCATTTTGTCACAGGCGTCGGAAACGATATCGGCGTGGCTGACACGACGCGAAATTTCTTTGATCAGCACGGGTGCCAGACGCTTGGAACGCAACTTCTTGTGCACGCACAAAAAATTGATTTCAGCCATCTTGAGCGTCTTCTCGTGCACGCGCACGTTGGCTGGTACACCGCTGATGAACGCCATGAGCTTGTTGTTCTTGGCATTGCGCACGCCAATGTGCCATGCCTTGAAGTATCCCGGCGGCATCAGAGCCCATTTGAGGAAGTCAGGTGAGTAATCAAAGCGGAACTTGATCGCGTCGTCGTTCTCCACGTAGTGCTGCGTCAACAGCTCGTACACTTCGTTCACCTGTTCGTCCACGGTAAAGTCGATCTCGTCCCACAAAAAACCTTTCGGCATCTGGTAAGGCTCCCTGCGATTGCGCAGGCTGTCCATGGCTTCGGTGGTCATGATAGGCGCGTGGTCTTGAGGAACCTCGTCAACGCCCGGCACGGGCTGTGTGTTCCAGAACTTGTGTTCTTTCGTTGCATTCGATTTCTCTAGGTTAAGCTGCTTGAGCAACCGCTCGAACTCCTCCCGCTGTTCGACTGCATTCGGCTTCTTGTCGTCGGCCGCCACCTGCTTCTCGCAGCTCATCGTGCTTGCCGCTTTGGCGTCGATTTGTGTAATGAGGTTTGCTTGCTGCCATATGGACTGCTCCGACACAGTGCTGGGTGGGGCGATCGATGCTGGGAGAAGCAACTGCGTCCGATCTGTTGGCAGTCTGAGTGCCTGTTTGTGTCACTTGTTGCGTGTGTAATGAGCGTTGGTGTGAACATGTCTACATATCGTGATGATTGCTTACGGGCCGGACGTACACGCTGCCTGTGTGAGCGTGTTGTAGATGGTGTGAGCTCTTCGAGAGCGCGTGTTCCGTTGAACTTGACTGGCAACTGAAGCAGTGACAGCAGATTTGATGAGAGGATTTTGGATTTGTGAGCCGCTCTCTATTGAGAGCAGTCACACAGACTTAGGAAGAAACACGTTAGTGTCTGGGGCAAATGTGCCCAGAGGGAAAAACCAAGAACAAGGACTTCGACGGGAGGAGAAGGCCGCTGCTGTGCACTGCACGCTTGAATGGTGAGTGAGGCTGCCAGCCCCCATTGTGCATGCGTTGTCCGTCCCCACCGTCTGATCCTCGTCCTGGAAAACCCAGAAC
>NSDO01000034.1:244839-394093 GCA_002286825.1 Lagenidium giganteum
GCATGCGTTGTCCGTCCCCACCGTCTGATCCTCGTCCTGGAAAACCCAGAACTGTATTTAGTGTTCTCAGGATCCGAAGACGTCGATCCATATTCCAACGAGGAAACCACAATGTGAAAGTGGACGCTGCGTTAGAATGCAATGCGCAGAGATTACAGCAGTCGTTCTATATTGCGGTTAAGGAATTTGGCCAACAGAAGAATGAGCCACGACGGAATTTAGATGGACGGGCGATTGATTCTGCGGAGCTCCAGTTTGCATGTCCACGGTTCGGGGAAAATGCTGAGCAACATGGGCACGACGCCCGTGGGTTCGAGAGACATTGAGCGACATCCGGATGCGAAACATCCTCACGCGCACTCACGCATCGCCAGACACACATCTGTGTCTGCAGGTGTGTGGCTGTGCAGAACCTCGGTTGCTTTATGGCACCAAACAATGCCGACTCGACAAGTCCAACGCGGTGGGTGTCGTCGGCGCAGTATCCCACGCCATCAGATGAACGGTGCAGTTGTTGCAAAACAGCTTTGTCCAAGAAAAGCTCCAGGGCAAGGATGACCGCTAGGGCTATTGCGGAATCGTCAAGTAAAGAGCGCACGCAACACCGACGCTGATCATAGTCATGTGCACAGTGATCACCATGACGTCGGCGCCATTCTGCTGGATCCGATTGAAGTCCACGCCAAACCAGCACTCGATCGTGCATCACAGCCAGTCGACAACCACTTCCATGACCAGTTGCACCACAGCCAGCACTGGATTGGTAGCACTGCCTCCGGCACTGTGGTGAAGAACTGGGTTGTTATTCCAGAAGTAAGAGGTCGAATACGCACATGCCATGGCGATGTACTCACTTGAAATGTCCGCGTGCAGTTTGACGGCGTGATGTTGGAGCATCCGATCCCTCTCAATGTTCCACGCCGTTGGCTCATGCGCACTTGAGTTTCTATTAGAACCGCTGGCGCGACTGTGGCCAACACCGCACTCCGTTCGTGATGAGGCAAGAATTGGCGCACGAGGCGCTGGAGTATCAGCTTCGTAATGATGCTGATAATGACGACCACAACGACTTGGTTTTGGGACTGAATGTTGACGGTGCTCAAAACATGCGCGAGCACCATGATGACGGAGCTCGCGGCAGCCACAAACAACTCCATGCGCATCAACACCATATCTGTATCAAAGAATCGGTGTCGGCCCTTGGTTCTGTTGAGTGGGGGAGTCATTGCGCCTCGAGCTACCTCAGCACGGATCAACCGTTGCTCGAAATACATCGTCGCGATCATGAACAGGACAGCAAAGGTTGCGAGCGTGTACATACCCAACCGAAAGGGTTGCCACGATGAGGGCAGGTAAGCAATGACGACGTAGTTAGCCACAATGGTGACGCTAAGTGTCAGGACGACTACAGGCCACAACAGCTTCATCAAACGCCACAAACAGATGCCCAGGCCGATCGAGTCGTGCGAATGACGCCTTTATCGACGGCGTATATCCAAGGCCGTGATCATCACGACGCAACTCGACAGCAGCGCCTGCGTCCACACGGCGGCAACAACCCACAACTCGGTGATATGACTGCCATCTCCCTTGAAAACCGCCAACCACGAATAAGTTACAGCAACCACGACGGCTACCGCGACACTGAGTAATGATTGAAGCAGAACACGGGAAACATCACGAAGAGAAGTCAGCGCCGCGCGACCAACTCTTTGGACAGTCTGCGATATACACGACAGGTATGTCATGGTTCATCAAACAGCAGCCTTGGGTCTTAAACGCTATCGTGAGGGCAACGACGTCCTGTACATTCTCACAATGGTGGCGCGCACTCACGACAGAGATGAACACGTATCGACTTGTGCTCTTCGGGATGCGCAAGCGTGGCGGCCTCTGTGCCGAAAACTCAGCACCACGTTTGCCAGGTGATTCGTTCTTCTGCCTGGATCAAGTCTTCCTCCTTTCTTATAAGCACGAGACACTTCTTCTGCTTCGGATCTTCTTGTTTGGTACAAATATAGCACCGCAATTGATTGGCTTAAGCCCGCATAGGTCGCATAGGTCATCAATAGCACCCAGCGCTGCTGGAGGTCATCGGTGGCGGTCACTTAACATGCGAGAATCTTCCGCTAATGAGCTCACACCCGATTGCGGTCGTCGTGAGTTGGCAAAGCTCTACACAGCCAGTCACACCGAAAGCGATCGAATGCTCCATTGCGTGCCGTGTTGTTTCACATGTATGTTTCTAGTGGATACGATACGATAAATCCAGAACCACCTGCGAAGGATTTGTGTCTGTGTCTTGTTATTGCGTGCGAAGCGGTGCACGTCGCTGAAGCACCTGTGTAAAAGCCTCTCTTCCATCTTTTGCAGTGGACTGGAGTTGAGTGCTGGGATGAGTTCACGTGGTCAGCGCGAGCCAGATATCGCCGCACACGTTCACCGTGCAGCGGAGAAAGTTGTGTACATAACTTCAGGTGTTGCAGGGCCGATTTCGTCTTTAACCTTTCCGAGTGGCGATAATGGGTCTTTGTTTGTCAATGGTGGCGCATTTTGGCTGGCTGCATCTCTGGCAAACTCTTGAATGCTATTTGACCGCGTTCGTCGGCGACGAAGAACGACCACGAGCGTTCCGATAGCTATTAACACCAAAGGCACGCCCACACCAAGGATGACTCCAACTTTCGACGTGTGCTGAGCCTGCGGTTTTCGCTCCATCGTTTCTCCGTTCAGCGACGCAAGCCATTCCATCAAAAGGACGCTAGGCTTCGGCTCGCACCACAACGCAGCGTCCACGCCCAGCTTGTTCACATCAACACACGGGATGACCATTCCCGGCTCTTTAGGACAGCTACCGGGAGATGCGGGGACAGCCATGTTAAGCGTTAGGATCGAATTCAGGTCGCTAGGCTGGTCATGCCGGTGCAGGTACACGTCAGGAACGTTAGAAGTAGCGCCGCCAGTAGCCCACATCGACGACGGACTTTCTCCAATAACATCAACGAGCCCACTGGTGTTGACAGCGCATCGCACAATTTTCGCGAGGTCATCTTGGCTGCCTCGCCACATCCGTTTGAATGGACTGCAGTCAGTAAAACGGGACGACGTGAGTTCGCTTACTGCAGCATAACTCAATGCAATGTCCGCCATCGTGTCTGTCGACGAACATTTGACGAGCACAGTGGCGAAGCCAATGGAAGGCACGACAACGGCGCCCGAATCCCACAACAACGCTCGTTGCAACAGCGGAGAAGCACCTTCAAAAGAGTTGTTGAACACGGAGAGTCGACCAAGCACACTTGCAGGAAGTGGTGACGCGGGCAATACGACTGCAGAGACCTCAACCTTCTGTTTGTCCAGTCGATAGAACTGCTGCACGACGTCAGACGATGAACCATCCAAGACAAAGGAGCTGTTCTCGCCCCTCATTCTTTGAGTACGCGATGACGCTGGCTGCTCCCACACTTCATCAGAAGCCAAATCTGATTCTGGAGCATATCTGGTGCTTGAAAAGCGCTATGAACTTGAGGTTTGCGAGGTGGTGAAGCGCCTTAGATGATCTATTCGAGCAGCCTTGTGAAATGCCGAGATCTAATTTGCAATCCCCCGCTTTCTACAAGTTTTTGCGTAATACGCTCAGATTTCGCTCAGATTTTTGCTGACAATTCTATTGGTACTGTATAGAAAAGCAGATTGGGATGAGGCACGAAAATATATTTTCGATCTATTTCCGATCGACCACTAGTGCAATTACTGTTGCTCGTTCGTCTGGCCCGCATTCAGCAGCCACTCGTTCACAGCGCAATGCCCAAGAGAAATTTGCTTGATGGCAGCAATGGACGCTGTTCAGGCTAATCCACAATTTCGTATCCCCTCCAATTTTACTAAGTCAATACAAAATTCCCTTTATTTGCGTTTTCTACTCACTGAAGCAATCTTACCGACGGTGCCCGCTTCCAGGCAGCTGCTGTGCTGAGTCTTGGCGCTGGTGCATGAGCGGTGGCGGTGTATTATGGCCTTCAAATTGGCCAATATTCAGCATGGTGGTCATTGACTCTGCTCAAAAGTATTCACAAGCCTTCTGCGCCGGCACTTGGTCGCTTTGGAGAAAGAGTGCGCTTGCGTAGGAGGCTTGTTCATGCAAGCCGGGTCTATTAAGGGAAGCAAAGATGTGACACTGAACTGGGGAAAATACAAAGGCAAGTCGATCAAATGGATTCGCGATTACGTTATAGGATACTTCGATTGGCAATTGAAAAACAAGAGAACTGCCCTGCACTGAGAGAAGCTCTTCTGGAAGTGGAATAACGCAGCTGGATGTGCATTTGCAAAACGATCGAGGTAGATGAAGTTACAAATCAGCTCAAACATCATCGCAATGCATCGCATGCAGAATCTTTGCATTCTTGGATTCCTTTTTCGCAAATAGTCGATTTACTGCGTCTTCTTGGCATGAAAATGGTCGTTTCTTTCTCTCATTGATAATCTGCTTCGCAGTTGCGTCACCCACGCCTTCTATCCGACGTAATTCATGGTATGAAGCAGTGTTGATATTTGGTGGACCCAAAAAACTTCGATACGCGCGACTTGCAAATGGTCCAAAATATCGGCCAAATTCCTTCTTCGAGACAATCCCACATCGTGCAGGAAGAGGAAGCTCCTCGGTAACGTCGCCTGATGTAATGAGCAAGAACACATCCGACTCATTTACAGCTTTTGCACGTTCTTCGACGTACGTTTTTCTGCTTATCTTCTGCTTCGTTTGCAGCAACTTGCATTGAATGACTTCAGTGCGCTGGCGTTGGTGTTTCCCGCGAATCGTCAACTGAACTCGCATGAATATGGCACCAGCAGAAGCACTCGACCCGTTGATGACGATGGTGTTCATGTCTGCAACTTTGATGAGACCGTCACGACTTGTGTCAAAAAAAGAATTTTCGGAGATGGATTTTGTGTTCAATTAATTTGTGGCGGTCACCACCTTGTGTGGACTCGGCTCTTCAATGGCAATTTCATCGATGGGGAAACTCCGATAGTGATACCGTTTGGTGATTATACACCGTCGATTTGACACGGCGGAAAAAACGCCGCAAAGAGCTTGAAATGCTGCCAAACCAATAGAGTGCCCATAAGATGGTCGACGGTGTTGCTTACTTCGCCAATTAGCTTCGGGTGCATTCGGAGCAACATCACCAGAACAATGAACGCACATTCCAAGTGCCCTTGACTAGTCAATTGAAACAATCCAAAGCTGCGAAGTTCATCCACAGTCATTTGGTGCTTTTCCAACGCCAATCTTTGCAGCTTCACCTTATCTACGACGAGAGAGAACAGCTGCCACCACCGATCAGCAAAACTCTGGGTTGGCAAATCATCCAAACCGGAGTATGTCACCATACTTTGCTTGTAATGCGAAACAAACCTCATCAATAACGCTGGTTGGGTCAGTTTCCCCCACTTGAGCGAGTTGCTGCATCCACGCGCCATCTAATCACAATGCAACTCTTCGTTGCTAGTCTGCTATTTCAAAATAACCTCGTTTGAGGTTTTATATTGAGTTCTAAGCTTCCGAAACCGCGTGTTAATTCCTGCCTGCTGGATTGTGTTGACGGGTTGCTGCTGCCACCGACTGAGTCGACCGCTGATCGGGCGCGCGAGGGGCTCCCGCCGCCAGCAACTCGCCTCTGAAGGATGGCGGACGGAGATGGCAGCAACGGGTTCATGGCGTTCATGGCGTCACTGGGCGGGAAGAAACCCAGTGACAGCAACGGAACCCAGCAGAATGGAGTGAATGAAGCCAGTAGCAACAGCACGCCTGGAAAAGGGAACGCCAGCGCACAGGACGAGTATTCGTACGAGGAAGAACAAGAGCGAGAAGCCATGATGAAGTCGTACCATCACCCGATGAAGCAATGGTTCCGCGAGAATGCGGCGCTGCAGGACAAGTACGGCGCGTTCCCACTGTTCTGGCAGGATCTGAAGACGTGGCAGCCGTATCGTGAAGTGCTGAAGCAGTTCCTGCGCGCCACGGACAGCGGAAGCAAACTTGATGAAGTAGCCGACGCCAACGCCAGTGCCAACGACACCGCTACCAGCAATACCAGCAGCAGCGATGGCGCCAAGGCCCAGGAAAACAGCACAGCAGCATCCACAGCAGCAACTTCGTCCTGCAGTGGTGATGGTGAGCAGCCAAAGCGCCGACGGAAAAGTCGCTGGGGTGACCCAGTCGAGGACACTGCCAGCGCCACCGCGGATGAAGCAGGTGGTGAACGCAAGCGCAAGAAGTCGCGGTGGGCGCCGCAGGGCGCGACGCCGCTGGCAGGAGCAGCAGCGGCGAACAACTTGCTGTCCCAGCAACAGCAACAGTCGATTGTGCTGCGTGCCAAGCTGGATTCCATTAACCAGCAGCTGGTGACGGTCGCTGCCGACGCCGCACGCATTGAGAAAGACATCAATCGCTCCCCATCGCCGCCACCACAGTACGACTCGAACGGCAAGCGCACGAACACGCGCGAAGTGCGCATGCGCGCCGCTTTGGAGCGGAAGAGACAAGATGTGATGGACCAACTGGTCAAGATCAACCCGCTCTTCCGGCCGCCAGCGGATTACATGCGCCAGAAGCTCAGTCGCAAGATCTACATCCCGATCCGCGAGTTCCCCAACTATAACTTCATCGGATTGATCATTGGTCCCCGTGGCAACACGCAGAAGCGCATGGAGAAGGAGACGAATTGCAAGATCGCAATCCGCGGCAAGGGCTCCGTTAAGGAAGGCAGCAAGGGCAAGAAGATGAACTCGGACGAAAACGACGACCTGCATGTGCTCATCACAGGCGACCGAGAGGACGAGCTGGAGCGCGCAGCCAAGGAAGTACAGGCGCTGTTGGTGCCTGTGGATGACACCAAGAACGCACACAAGCAGCGACAGCTGCGTGAACTCGCGTTGATCAACGGCACGCTCCGCGACGACGACTTCTGCCATGTTTGTGGTGAGAAGGGTCACCGTCAATGGGAATGCCCGAACCGAGAAAGTAAGTTGGCTGTGAAAGTATATCTGCTTGCAACAGGCTCAATGCTGACTTGTTTTGCGTATAGAATCGTTCAAGACCGTGAATGTCAAGTGCGCCATTTGCGGTGACTCTAGTCATCCAACCAGTGATTGTTCGCAAAAGAAGAAGACGGGGAACGAGGAAGCGATCGACAAGGAATACAACTCGTTCCTGCAGCAGCTTGGTGAGAAGCCCATTATCTCGACTGCCAACAAATCCGTGGCGTCCGCGCCGTGGCTGCAACCAGTGAAATCGTCATCGGCCCCAAGTGCAGCGCCGTGGGTGTCTAAACAGTCTGCCGGTGCACCTGGCACGGGCTCTGCACCTCCACCACCTGGAACGACACAAGGACCACCAGGTCTGGGCAGCACACCAGCGACGGCGTACCCTCCGCCAAGCACACAGGCAGCACCAGTCATGGGCAGCACGCCAGCGACAGCCTACCCACCTCCGACGGCCCCAGCTGCCGGAGCCGCTGCAGCCGGGTACGGCTATGGTGGCTACGACGATGCATGGCAGCAACAGCAATGGGCGGCGTACTACGCTGCTGGAGGCACGGCTGACTACAGCCAATATCCGCAATACGCGGCTCAGTACGCGCAATATGGCGCTAACGTGGCTGCCGCAGGAGCAACTGGCGCGGACCAATATCAGCAGTATCCTCCAGGATATGCAGCGAATCCACCACAGTGAGGAGTGCGCATTCGCGTGCGCTTGAGTGAGGGAGCAATGACCTTGGAGGTGAGTTCCTTGGGGCATTGCGACGACAATTTATTAACATGCACGCTTTTAACGCGAGAGTATAAGGTTGGGATTTTGTATTACACAGCACTCTGTCAACGGAAGCTGGCGGCATCAATCTATGCATCACGCAATGGCGACGTGGAGCGTCGGGACACGATGGGGAGTGATCATTCTAACCCATGCTTGTGAGCTCTTCTCCCACACATGGACAGCCAAGTCCAACCGATCAAGGTTCAACGCAGCCAAACCGGTTGCGGTGCACGTTCGCACAGACGGCCGAGAAGTTGAGACCGTCCTGGACATGCGGACAATTGCCGAGAACGTTGCCGCCGCATACCGGCTCGATAGCGCAGAAGATGCCGAAGCCTACCACTTTGACGGGAACGTTCCCATCCGAGCCGCTGCAGTCAGCGACGACGGAGGAATAGTCGAATGAATCGTAGTACGAATCCTCATAGGAATCGCCGTACGGATCCTCGTAAGAATCCCCGTACGAGTCATCGTAGGAGTCGTCATGCGAGTCGACGTACGTTTGGTCATGCGAGTCGACGTACGTATCGTCATGGGAATCCACATACGTGTCGTCATGCGAGTCGATGTACGTATCGTCGTGCGAATCAACGTATGTGTTGTCGTGAGAGTCGACGTACGAGTCATCGTGCGAGTCGACATAGGTGTCATCATGCGAGTCGACGTACGTGTTGTCGTGGGAATCCACGTACGTGTCGTCATGCGAGTCGATATACGTGTCATCATGAGAATCCACATACGTATTGTCGTCCTCGTACGAGTCTCCGACAGGAGCGTCTTCCTTCTTTCCCCTCTGGACTTTGCAGCCGTAGACACCCGACTGAACGATGCCGCAGAACGAGCCTTGTTCAAGACCTTTCTGAGGCCCTGGGCACGAGCCATCCTTCCGATCTGCAACACAGGCTGGCTCGGGCGTGCAGAACACGCCTTCCACGCCCTCGACACTCATGGGGCTCTCACCAGCAGCGCACTGCCCTGGACCTGGAGCAGGCACTGGCACTGCTGGAGCTGGCGCGTCGCCCCTCCCCATCTTGCACCCGTAGACGCCCGACGCCACGATTCCGCAGTACGAGCCATCGGGCAGGCCCTCCTGTGGCCCTGGACACGCGCCATTGGCGCGATCAGCGACACACACGGGCTCAGCAGCGCAGAACACACCATTCGCACTCTCGACACTGATCTCGATGAGTCCATCGGGACACGCACCCACAAGGGCGCCAGCCACAGCAGCCACGACACTCAAGGATCGCTTCATCAGCGCTGGTGACGTTCACGCAGAAGCCAAGTCGAGCGAGCGAGCAGCAGGGGATCGCTGCGCTTATGGCAGCGACGTCTGCCGGCAGCGCTCCAGCAGCCGCCGCCCGCGCCCTCCCTCCTGCGAGCTCGAAACCAACGCCGGTGACGTGGTGGCCGCCATGGATCTTGGCAGAGGATTGGGGCGTGTGGAACATGGCGGAGCCGCAGCCACCGTCGGCGACCGCTCGCAATGGCCGCGACATCAATGCCATGCTCAACGCGGATCGTTTGCCACGGCACAGCCCACACACACACACACACACACACACACGAAACACCTCACACATTCTCTTTCTCTCATTCACACACACACACATAGCCACAGCAGCGACAATGCCACTGGCCGAGTCTTCTGCTGCTCCACGCGATCGTGCAGCGTGGCTTCGGGTTGCAACGGTCGGTGCCATCAACCGTCGTCGTCGCTGGAACGAGGCCGTGCTCGTGTGATCCAGCACTCTGCAGATCAGGCCGGGCGTCAGCCGCGCCGTGCATCGGTTGCGCCTGTGTGCGTGTGACCAGCACCGAGGCATTCACGTCGCAGCGTCGGCTCTCGCTGACTTGATCCGCATCAACCAGCGTCATCCGTCGGCCCGCCGCTGCGCCGCGACACACATGCCGCCATCATCCACGCGCGGGCTGATCCAAGGGTGGCACCAGATGCTCGCTCGAGGCAGCAGCTGCTCGGCGCCCTTTCGTGGTTCCTCCCAGAACTGAACCACCCACCGCGTTCGAGCCCTGCAGCAGACGGAAGGTCGGGGCAGCTTTTACCCGAATAGAGGTCGACGCGCCCCAGGCATCCCCTACCCCCGTACCCCTCTGATGCTGTGTCCTCGTTCAGCTTCTGGAGGGAAGCGAGTGCCAGTCTCGCGCTGTGCCGGTTGCCGACTGTGAGTGCAAGCAGCTCAGTTGCGTCTGGCTTGAGGCGGCGATAGCCGACCACCAGACGAACGACTGCGCTCACTCAGCCAGACAGACAGACACGCCCGCCGTGACACAAGCAGACACACCGGGCAGGGCGCAGGTAGCAGCAGCAGCACGCAGGCCATCATCATGATCGACGAAGACGCCATCTCCGTGTCCATCACGGCGAGCAAGGAGATGGAAAGCGCGGTGCCCGCGATGCCCGATGGCAACGGCAAAAGCAGCGCCACGAGCGCCGCCGTGGCGACAACCAGCTCGTCCAAGAACAAGGTCACGGTGTACACGGTGTTTGTGCGCAACGTGCACACGGGCGGCAAGTGCGTCGTCAAGCGCCGCTATTCCGACTTCTTCAAGCTGCGCAAGCAGCTCATCGAGTTCGTGTCATGGGGCCACTGCGGCCATTGCAACCGCTACTTTATGGACATCTCGGGCTATCCGTTCCCACGTCGCCGCCTGCTGCGCTCGAGCCGCCCGACCGTCGTAAAGGAGCGGATGGACAGTCTCGGTCTCTTCTTGCGCCACTTGCTGCTCCGGATTATGACCAAAAGCTTCTCCGAGTGCTTGCACGCCAAGCGCTCGATCGAGGATTGCATCCTCAAATCCTTCCTCGAAGTGGACAGCGTCGAATCCATCTTCCCGACTACGCCGTCCAAGACGCTGCCGCTCATGAACATGGGCGAAGAGAAGCGGTTGCACAGCGCCAAGGTGAGCAGCATCCGCTCCAAGAGCCTTGGGTATGCCGTTGAAGCCATCGACAAGCAGCGCATGTACGAAGACCTGAAGCGGGCCCGCAGCGACCGCAACGTGAGCACCGATACGTGCGGCTCGTGCATGCAGAAGTGGACCAACTGCTATTGCAACGAGGAAGACGACCATATTTATCCGGTCGCTGGGCTCGCGCAGCTTCGCCTGAGCGAAGCAGAAGACTACGACTTGCCGCCCATGGAGCGCCGAAATAGCTGCTCAAGTGACGACAGTGACGCGAGTCAGTGCAGTCGGTGCGAGCGCGAATGGGACCGCTGCTTCTGTTGTCAGCAGGTCTCGCCTACGGCATCGTCCAACTACAGCCATTGCTGAGAGAACCGTCCCAAGTGCAAGATGCTCGGGAGACAAACCATTTGCGAAGAAAAGAAAGGAATTGGCGTGGGCCTGTCCGAACGAAGGGCACCCGAGACGCGCCAGTAGAGATGACCACCGTCCTGTAGCCGAGCGAGAGGTCCACCGTTTTGTTTTGTGTCGTTAGATAGTGCAGTGATTGTGTGCGTCCATGTTTTTGGTGCGCGTTACAGTAGGCATTCAAATGCAACACTTATCCAATCCGCCACACTTCGTGCCATCCAGCAGCGACGATTGCAGTGCGCCCTGTGCGAAGTGCATGGAATGATATGACGAAAGCGCCCGTAGTAGGCGGCAGATGAAGTCGGTGCCATGGACATTGTACGCCACGACAGTCGGGTGCGTGATGCGAGGCGTACTGGATTGTGACCACATTAGTTGGCACCCATCGGCAGCATATCATTTACCAGTATCACGCAACACGCCACGCGATCAATTTATCCACAATGCTGGTAGTAAGCGGTATTTCCAGACTTGGAATCGATGCGTTCCTGTTGATATCCCTCTAGCCCTGGGCCGCCAAACTGATGAGGGCTCCAGAAGTCTTCTCCAACGCTTGACAAAGCGAGTATGACCGAAAGTCGTGATGTCAGGCCCCACACTTCCGCGATGTCCTGGTGCTCTGCTCTGAGTGCTTTCATAGTTTGCGCCTTCTGACTGTGTGGTTGTTGCATGTGTTCGTTCTAGTCGAGTATTTCACACGACACCGTAGGTGTCAAGTTCACAGACGCTCTCATCGAGCTGCTGTTGCAAGCTTTTTCAGACAGAATACCACAGCAAACAAGTCGATGGTCGATCATTTTCATCACACGATGTCATTGTTGACGTTTTCATAAAATGGCTGTACTACTTGTACAGGGGATGGTGATGTGGCAACAATGTAGTGACGACAGAAGTGGAAGGCACTTTGAGCGCAAACGAGGCTGAGCAACACGACACCGACAATCCCCAGCGCCGTGAAGCTAATTGCCACCAGCACATCTGTTGTGGCATCTTCAAAATACGCGATATCGACGATGGCATCCACGACTGGTTTCACGAAGGCAAAGACCAGGATTGCGACACCTGCGATCGCGAGCACGAACTTGACGGTGAGGAAATACACGACGGCATTCCAATCGAGGCGGTCCAGGGCAACCGCCATGTTGCACAACATCTCTCCCAGCTCAAACGTTAGAGACTCTCGAGGCTGATCTTCGAGTAGACTTCGGACGCACACTTGGTCAGCTGGTTGCGACACAAAGTTGCTCAGGGCAAGGTCCCATCGCGCGAATAAGTCGACCATATCGGCGCAGTGGATCAGCAATATGGCACCGATGCCACAAAACGGAACCAAGCAGACGGCCACAGAGACGGAGACGAACAAGAAACAGAAGGCGCCGATGCTGAAGGGGACGTTGACGGTCTGATAGGCGATCAACCGCGCAAGCATGTTGTGCCATGGACGTGTTGAGGGCCGCTCGCAGGTCTGGGGAGTTGCGTGATCTTTGGCCGCCACGTACGGAGCAGCAAATGGGGTGGAATGCAACATCTTCAACGTAGGCTTCGCTTGTGTGAAGGTGGAGAGAGAGATAGCGAGAGGGAAGAACAGTAAAGTTGACGAATGCCCCGATACAGCTCATGCTATTCAAGCTGAAGTGTCCTTGCTCAAGAATGGGGAGACAAAGCCATCACGCCTCGTTTGTGTCACTCCAAGCCACGTCAACTCGACTGCAGCTTCACATCGTCAAGCACGCTATAACCCAACTCACACTTCGTCACCTCGTCACTTTCTTACACGTTGTTGGACATGGATATTGATGCTTAAGGCTATCAGCTTTGAAGTGAAGGGAGCGAGCCCCTTGTACCGTAATCTCACGAACTGGTTCCGATTCTGCAAGTCATCTGCACACCAACCACTGACCTAGCTGCCTTCAGGTCCATGCGGGCTATTACCGAAGTCTATTCCTTCACAGCGTTGCATCATGATTGATTTGCACTGAGACGCACCAGGTTGCTCGTGGAGGACACAGCGGTGTCCAACGTCGTTGTGGCCAGAGTTCTTGAGGAGTGTGACAATGCGAGCCACGTTTACGAAGCCTGATCATCACATGGTGTGCCAGCTCGTTTCGTTGAAAATTGATGACATCGTCTACTCATCGCCCCAATGCACCACGAAAACGAGGTTGTTTGTGTGGGGACATCTGCTGGTGCCTCGAGTTAGCAGTCTGACCGCTTCATACGAGCAACATGATAGCCGGCATTGTTGAAGTCCACGTAATGACGGCAGTAGTGGCGCGTGCATCGAGCACCAACGAGACTGAGCAAGATGGCACTGACAGCCCATAGCATCGTGAAGCTAATCGCCATCAGCACATTTGCTGTCGGACCAACGCGTGATACCGACAGCGACTGCCAAGATTGGTGTCACAAACGCGGAGGCAAGTAGATGATGATGAAGGTGATTGCCTCGGTTATTACCTAGCGCATATACCCAGTCCCTCACTGGCTACTCCAGCGAGAGTTGTACATACAGCACTGACTGGAGTGTCTTGATATGTAGTTCTCTGACCCACGCGTCTACGGCGTTGGCCAGGTGTTGGGTGATGTCGGTGTGTTGGTCCGTGGGAGGGCCAGCACTGGTGTATTTGCCGTCCAACGCAAGGTTGACTGCAGCGTCAGCCATTTTGTGAAGGCTCTGAAGTGGTGCGTCCAGCAACCGGCTGATCAATTTCCGGGTGGTCCAGTATATGCGCTTGAGCTGCTTGTGTTTCGGTAGACGGAGCTGGGCATACTGTGAGAGGATCGTGAGACTATCTCCCACCACGTGTGCTTCCGTAAGTCCCAGATCGAGTAGTGCTTGGAGCCCCTGCTGGAGCGCTTCCGCCTCCATCCAGTTATTTATAACGTCCAGGCCGGAGTAGCTGTAACCGATCCATCTGATCTTTGGTGTCGGACAGAGTTGCACTATCACCGCACCCGTTGCGCCTGGTCCAGGGCTGCCTCTGCTACCACCGTCAAAAAATAAGACGGTGGTCGCAGTACCTGTGCTTAGCAGTGGGGGTTGCTCATGTTGCAGCGTCCTGTAGAAGGCATTCCTCACGTGGCGTGATATCCATGTGGTACTGGTGTGCGCTTCTTGTTCCCAGCTTGCCTTCGCTAGCCATTCTGGGGGTGTTTGAAGTCCATCTGGTCGAAAGATCTTGTTCAGCTGTGCCGTTCAGATGGCTTGGACTACTGCGGTGATCTCGTGCACCCAACGCGAAGGCAAGTGGACGACACCTGTGATTGCCAACACGAGCTTGAGGGGTGATGAAGTAGACCGCTACATTCCAATCGAGACGTTTCAGGGCAGACGTTGTGTTGCTCAACATCTCTCCAACCTCACACGCATGTGATTGCTGTGGCTGACAAGTTCGTGGTACACGCTTGGTCAGCTGGCTGGGACACAAAGTTGCTGAGCGCGATGTCCCATTGAGCGAACAAGTCGACCATGTCGGCGCGATGAATCAGCATCATGGCACCGATACCGCAAAACGGGACAAAACAAACGCCCAAAGAGATCCAGAGGCAAAACCAACAGAAGACAGCAATGCTGAACAGGCAAGTTGACCACATGGCAGGCAAACATGCATACATTCATGTTGAACGACGGACTCTTCTGGGGCTGCCAGCAGATCGGAGGAAGTGAGTCAGCACATAGGGAACAGCAGTTGAGGTGGATGGCAGAATCTTCGATTTGTGAAGCGAATTTGAGCGCTGGCGTGAAGGGAATGGCGAGGAAAGCGTGACAGAAGACCAGTGAGAACTGTCGAGTTCCACAGCAACGCTGCAGGTGTCCTCGCTCACGCAGTGAAAGAAGAGGCCATCGCGTCTCGTTTGTGTCACTCCCAGCCACGTCGAGTCCTTAGCTGCCCATCCTGATCTGCGTTTGCAGCCCATGCAGTTCTGGGATGTGCCATCCATGGTTGTGATCATGAATCGCTGAAATCGTTGGAAACGGACAGCAATTGATGTCTTTGAGAACCGGCGTCGAAGGTTCAGTGGTTTTTCTCTGAGTGCAGCCGAATGGCACCGATTGCACGGATTTACCGACAGCAAGTGTGCACCTGCTGCTTTTGGCTCGATTGTAACAGAACGTGATGGCAAAACCAATTGTGTATTGGCTCCTCCAAGAGCTGTCCGCGCCTTACGCCAAAGCAGCAATAAAAACACAGCAACTACCTAGCTAAGTAGTCTAGTCACTAACAGCTACTGCATCACATCGATATTGATTACTGACTTCTATTCGTTCACGTGAGACCTTAATGGATTTGCTCGAAGTAAGGTCGTGTGCGTGGGAAACGAAACAATGTCCAACGTCGTAGCGGACACAGTCGAGAATGAAGGTTGAAGCGGACATACGTGTGGCATCTGTCATTGCAAGACATCAGCGCGAAGAAATCGTATATTGGCCCCTGGTTATTCAACCACTCGCAAAGTAAACGTGTCCCCGATTGGTTCACGTGGATAGAACTGGCTCGAGCCGAGAGCTAGACCTGCGGTGGCATCACATCAGCAATGTAGTGGCGACTGAAGTGGCGCGTGCATCGAGCACCAACGACACTAAACAACACCACACCAACAGCTCCGAGCACCGTGAAAGCGACCGCCAGCACGATATACCACGCTGGATGGTCGCGATATTCCATCATGCCGACAAACGCGTGATCCAGCCCTGCCACCACCGCTGTCGCGAACGTAAATGCTAGCGCGGCGGCGCCCCCGATTGCCAGCACCAGTTTCACACTCACAAAGTAGACCACCACGCCCCATGCGACACGACTCGACGCGAGCGCGATATTGCCCAGCATCTCGCCTGGCGCAAACACCAGCGACTGCTGAGACTGGTTGTCCAGCAAACCCTTGACGCACACTTGGTCGGCCGGCTGCGTCACAAAGTTGCTCAGAGCGATGTCCCAACGCGCAAACAAGTCGACCATGTCGGCGCAGAAGATGAGCAGCATGGCCCCAACGCCGCAAAAAGGCATGAAGCACACGGCGACGGAGATGCAGAAGCACAGGAAGCAGTAGGTGGCGATGCTGAAGGGGAAGTTGGCGACGTGGTAGGCGATCATGCGAGCAGCGGTGCTGTACCATGGACGACTCGATGGAGGTTGAACAGACGCTGGTGGCTTGGAATCATCCGGAGCTTGGAGGTAGGGAACAGCCATGGACGCTGAAGTTCAAAAGCTGGAAAGTGGTTTGCGCTGTCTGAAGCAAGTTGAATTGTGATTCTGCAGGTGTGCAGGTGTGGCGCAGATTGACTGGGCGGTTGGCGCGTCATCTTCTTTGTGAACAGGAACGCCTTCACGGAAAGACTTCCCAATGTCACACTCCCGGTGGTTCGCAACGAACTATTCAGTGCTGAGCTTCAAGAACTCTGCCAGCAAAGCATGAGCGTGGTCGTCTGCCGTGGTCGTCCAAGTGGGTGAACGAGGTTGGTAGTCACCCACTAGCTCAACGGTCTGACGTCAGTTGATGTCAGGTCAGCATATTGAATGAGACGCGCACGCATGATTGAGAGCGGCGTAGCCCGGGTACAGTCGGTCGCTTCGTTGTTGTTGGTCTATTACGTGCGTCCGAGGATAACGTATCTAGCCTTATACTACTCTACTACTACGGGATGGGCACAAAGTGCGATCGGATGTCTCCGATGCGCTTTCTACCTGAGGAGTGGGGCTTCTCCGCGAAGTCAACTGGGGAACTGGTCGATGCTGGTCGCTTCTTGTGAGCAGGCCGACATTGCTCGTGCGCGGGGTGTGGCAAGCCCGTTGGTTTTGCTTGGAGCATGTGGCGTGTTTCTTGAAGAGCTGTACAGTCGGTCGCTTCATGTTGTCCCAACACATCTCAAATCAGCAATTGGCAATCTGTGTGATTGTCCACTGACGTGGGTGTGGAATGAATGAACACACAAGCTGCGGTGGCGTTGTTGCCCACTTCTTCAACTCAATCCCTTTCGGCAACACAATCATTCCACACTAGGTTTCTCGATGATCACCATTCCATTGGTTGGTCCACTGCAGCCTGCCCGCTGAGCAACGACAGAACAACTAGCTCCACCAAGTTGCAGCGCCTCTGGTGCACGGTAAGTTTATCCGCTCACACGCGCAAATCGCCATGCCCGAGTTCTGAACAATGCTGTTGCGAGTGGGAAGGTACTCCGCTGTCACACTCCCGTTGTTTACTAGGGATCACCAAATTCTCAGACTAATCAAGTCTGCAGACACTGCAACAGCGTGGCTTGCTATTCAAACTCAGCGCATTCCACCGATAGCGCTTGCTCGACATGTTCGCTCGATGGCGCCACAACCAGATAGTTGGAGTGGAACGCATGGTAAGGCTTAGTGGTTGCAATCTACGTAATTGTCCACTAACTGGTTGATGGTCATGGCAATCATTCCACATCGACCACTGACCAGCACTCGCCATCCAGTTAAGTTCGCCAGTTTGTTAAGTTCGAGCTGTCGAAACGCGACGAGAATGGAGCGGAATGGCATCGGGCGGCGGAGTAATGCTGACTTTGCGCGCTTGTTCCGCGACCAACAACGGCGGGATGAGGACGACAATGGAGAAAAGAAAGAAGAGCATGTCGAAGAGTCTGATCGCTCCGGATTGGGTTCATTTTCACGGCAAGGCATCGGCGCAGGCTTGGGCTCCAGCAGTTCTGGTATGAACAACCGAGGCTTTGCGCAGTTGTTTCAGAAGGCATCGACAGAGTCTGAAGTCGTGGATGACGATCAGACAAAGCCAACAGAGGACTCGAATCCAATGCGTCGTGGACTTGGCACATGGGGTCGAGGAGGACTTGGGATGAGCGCTGAACGCGGTGGTGATGACGAGCACACAGTTCTACCGGAGGTCGCCATACGCGCTGGGTTGGGCGCATTCCAGCGAGCAACGCGACCGGATGATGAAGAAAAAGAAGCAACTGGTGGTGCGACGGAAGCAGGGCAGACACAGGCGCCTGCAAAACCAGCCAAGCCAGTCCAGGGCTTCGGATGGCAGAAGCACACGAAGGGCTTTGGGCTGAAGATGATGGCCAAGCTTGGCTTCAGTGGCCGCCTGGGCAAGAACGAGCAAGGCGTATCGGGCACGATTCACGTAAAGCAGCGTCCGAACCAGATGGGTCTTGGCTTTGGCGACTTCGTCGAGGCAAGCTCCCTGAAGGCGAACCAGAAGTTGCAAAAGGAGCTGCGTGGCGAGACGGTGGACGACGAGGAAGACAACAAGAAGCGCAAGCGCGAGATGGAGGCGGAACAGGAAGATGAATCGCTGTGGCGCAAGCGCAAGGCTGTTCCTAGTGGAACCAAGAAGTACAAGAAGGCGGCGGACATAACAGAGCAGGCCCTGCAGCAAAAGCGACGGAAAGAACTCATTGTCGACATGCGCGGGCCCGACGTACGTGTGCTGGCGGACGTGACTGATGCGTATGGGAACGAGAGAAACAAGTTGACGGAAGCGCAGCTGGAGGAGCAAAAGCCGAAGCTTGGTGATGAGGTCATTTACAACGTGCGGATGGTGGTCAATTTGTCTCAAGGGAAGATCTGCGACCTCACGCAGAAGATTGCAATGAACAAGGAGCTGGTCGTCAACATGCGCAAAGAGGCCAAGATCATTCAAGGACAAGTTGAGATGGAGCGAGCGCGCTTGCAACACATTGCGGAGATTGTAAAGCGCACGAAGCAGTTGGAGACTGTCGCTGCAGAGGCTATGAGCACGTACAGCACTGTGCGCGTACTGGAAGTTTTGCAAGAGCTGAGAACAAATTTCGGGCGCGAGTTCGATGGATTCAAGCTTTCCCAACTTGTACCTTCGCTGTGCATACCAATTCTCCAGGCACTAGT
This sequence comes from Lagenidium giganteum, assembly GCA_002286825.1. Lineage (NCBI taxonomy): Eukaryota > Oomycota > Peronosporomycetes > Pythiales > Pythiaceae > Lagenidium > Lagenidium giganteum. Next base: position 263,860 of record NSDO01000034.1, read on the forward strand.
GTCCATTTCAGACCTGGCGATTCAAGCTGACCAAGAACGATTGATTGGACAATATCGGTTAGTTCAACTCTTCCTGGTGACTTCGGATTCTCAATATGACCAAGACATGGATGGCCCTGATGGCACGGTCTCTGGGGTGTTTCGGCAGCACCGTATTCGCGAACGATCGAGTGAAAGCGGCGAGATCACGTACAATTTCATTCTCGAGGAGACGCTGTGGCCGACAGTGGTGCACTTTATCAATGTGCAGTGGGATCCTACTGATGCTGGAGTCGGCCTCGATCTTTTTGCACGCTTTCAGCCGCAGCTTTCCCCTGGATTCGCGTCAGCATTCTTGCATGACCTCGTGTTGCCACGCTTGAAGAAAGAATGTCAGCGCTGGAGACCAGGTGACAATAACAGTGTACCAATGCATCTGTGGGTGCTACCATGGCGACCATTGCTTGAAAGCGAAGTGTTCGCAACACTTTCTGATGACGTGCAGCTGGCCCTCGGTGCTGCGCTCGGCCATTGGCACCCATCGAATGCATCGGTGGTAGCATGGGTCATTCCATGGCGCGACGTCTGGAGCGAGCAAGATTACGCTAAGTTCTCAAACAAGCACATCGTCCGCAAACTGATTCGAGTGCTTCATCGTGAGTTCGAAGTGAACCCTCAACAGCAATCGCTGGACGCTTTGAAGTGGATATTGGTCTGGAGAGATCACCTACCTCTTCGACAAGTCGTTGCTCTATTTGAGGGCGAGTTCTTTCCGCAGTGGTTGCGTGTGTTGCGGCGATGGGTGGAGGGTCCTGCCGATCTGCGTGAGCTGGAAATATGGTACCTCGGATGGAAAAAGTTTTTCTCCAAGGCGAAGCTTGCGCGAGAACCGCGATTGATTCTTCATTTTCATCAGGCTCTAGTATTACTCAATGCCGCCTGTGAAGGCTCCGGTTCTGCTGACGGAGAGAGAAGAGCAATCCCCGAGCTGTGCGTCCATTCGCCAAAAAGCTATCAGGAGGCACTGGTTCGTGCAACAACAGAGCCCGACGCAGACAACCAAGGAGCTCGGCGTGCTGAAGCTGAAAAGGATGCAAGACAGACGTCTTCAAAGCAGTCGAAGACATCGCACGTCAGTCTGAAGGATGTTGTGGAGCACCTGGCTATTTCAAGCAACCTGATGTTTATGCCCAAGGGATTACATGATGGCCAGCGAGTATATGTGTTTGGCAATCATCACATCCTCATCGAGCAAGGCGTCGTGTTTGTGGAAAAGCAGAAGGGAAATTTCGTACCAATAGACATTGGCGAACTGGTCTGATGGCCATAACACTTTAGAGAATTACCATCGTGTCTTGACCTTTCTCAAATCTTGCATTCAGACACAAACCGATCTTGTCTCGCCAATGTATCTTCAAGCTCCTTCACCACACTAGTTAGTCGACGACTTCCATGATGAGAGTGCGTGGTCAGTTACCTTCATCCGAGAACTCTCCGTCGTTAAATAGCCTTCAAATCGACGCCTGAGCAACCCGAGAGAGGGCTGTTCGTCGCAACTTGGGACATTGATGAGCGTGTCGAACAATTCTTTCCAGAGTGCGACGCTCCAGTATCGCTTGAAAGGCTTCTTGATGGTCCATTTTGTTCTTTCGTCGCGAGTTTTCCGTGAGTGTACCTCCATGTACTCGCCGAACAGCATACAATGAACGGTGCCACAGATTCCGAAAGTATCTATCTGGTTTGTCCACAGCTGTCCAGATAGCATTTCAACGCATTGAAATCCTTTCGTGTGGCAGCTTCCAGCAAACTTGGTTCCCGGAGAATAGTGGCAGGTGTCGATTGCTCGCCCGAAATCGATCAAGCGAATTCCACCAGTTCTATACTCTTGGCATGATGTCCGTTCAGGAGTCAGGTCGACTGCTCCAAAATCAATGAGCCAGTTATCGGGCTTGATATCCCCATGCAAAATCCGAACAGAGTGAAGCAGCTCGACAGCGTAGAGCATCTTGATAGTGTAGTAGACGGCTAGTATCTCCGGAAATGGCTTGCCTAACTGCGTGTTCGAGCGATTGAGTGTTCCTCCTTGCTTCAGTTGTCGGCACAGGTAAACCGCCAGCAATACCTTTCTGTATGCGTTCAGCAAGTCGTGTAGTGTGCCGACTCTCCCTTTGTGCATGAGCATCAAGGAACCATTCTGCAAAACGTTATGGTTTAGTGGGCAGTAGGCAAACAGCGCCATTGTTACGAACCGAGAAAACGTGAAGACTGTGTGGAACCACAAACGGAACTTGTGATCGTGGAAGAGCGCACTCATTGTGTAGCCGTGTCGTGGCTTTATGAATGACGCAGTGTTCCCATCCCAAGTTTGTCTCGGTCTTCTCGAACTGGAGACATAGAGTTTATCTCTTGTCATTCCACTATTGCATTACCCAAACAGTGTACTTCTCACCTTCATCGCCATATTTTTCTGACAGCAACCATTGTCAATGACATTGACGGAGAAAACGCTCGCGAACGCTCCTGTTCCCAACACGCCAAGAATTTCAACGGAATCGATGCCATCAAGCTCCACAGTGATCGATTTTTTCAGTTTCCGTTTGACAGGATGGCCAACTGGTAACGCAGGAAGTTTTTTCCCGTAGCGATGAACTGATGTCATTTCCTCGAACAACTGCTTGTGGACACTTGGCGAGTGCACCATCTTCGAACGATGAAAGTGTGAGTACGGATCGATGATGTCTTCGACTGGTGCGAGCGACGAAGGTGAGCTTGGTACAACACATATTTTCTTCGCCGGGCTCTTCGGGATTTCATTCAGCAGTGCGTTCCTTCTTTCACAAAACATATCAGCATTCAACTCGCCATGCAGAGCATATGTATTTGCATTAATGGGCAGGCGGTATTCACATTCACTCGTATGCTATACACGACATTCAGCTCCAGTACGTTTGCCACGGTACCTCTTCACAGCAGGTCCGACTGTTGATTGCTTGTTCAGTATTTCCTTTTTCTTGCTGGTTCAAATAACTTATAATCAGCGACCATGTATCGACTTGGACGCGCTCAAGCAAGCCTTGCTCAGATCACAAGGCTTATACGAACAGTCTACCTCTGGGCTGGAGTTGTTCTTTCGTTCAATTCAGCACGCATTTTCATGATCACGTCTTTGTTTGTCAGCCGACTGGCACGGACAAGATCTTCACGGGCACCGAGAGGCTTGCGATTGCTAGATTTGGTGCTTGACTGAACGCTTTTGGTTTTCGCATCATCGGAGAAAATCTGAAACGGTTCCTTGCGAACAGATTCTGGTGCTCGATAGGACTGATCCGCTGGAGCAATACTGTCCACTGAATCATCGAAAATACTGAAGTGAAGCTTTCGTTCAACTGGATCTTCTTCAACAACCTCCCATGCGTTACCTTGCCGAGACGTGACCGTTTCCCGTGACGGACTGCAGAACATGTCATTGACATCAGCCATTGCAACCCGAGTATTGATGGTCATGTCTTCTTGTGCAGCAGTATTGAGCGTTTCGAAATTGCTCTCGACTCGGGTACTTGGACCACCAATCGGGAACGTGTTTTTCTTGAAGGAGCTAGTAGAACTTGTTTTCTTCGGCACGCTGTTCAAATCTGAAGTAATATCGTTGACGTTGGCCAAGAAACTATTTCGGCCAGCTCCGTGAGTTTTCCCGCTGGAGACGTTGTGAGAAGGAGCAGCAGAAGGATGATGAACTTTCTTCGACGCCTTCTTGGTTAGTCGAAGCGCTCTCACTTCTTCGAAAGATAAGACTTCGCCGTCTGCTCCAAGTAGCAGAGACTCATCGTAAGCTGCTTTTTCTGGCAACTTCTTGGCATCTTTTTTTGCTGGTGGCTTTTGCCGGTCGGTTTTTGGTTTTTGTTCACTCGGCTTCTTCTCGTCGTCAAAATTTTTCATTGGCTTTCTCGCAAGCATTTCTTCTTCGGTTGTGGACTGAACCAACCGCTGTCGAAGAGTCAATGATCGAGGTGCGCTAGCATCCTCGTGCTTGCGCTTGGGTGCCGCGTTGGAACTGAACTCCTCGTCAACAAAAACCTGCAACTTTCTGGAATCGGTGTGTTCACCACCAGCTCTGGCATCTCCTGTAAGCCGCGCGTGTTCGTCATTCCTAGGACGATAAAGCGCTGACTGATTCCATTGGACAGGATTCACGTCGTTCTCTTTGTTCTGCTGCTGATGTGTCTCGAGGTTCTCCCAGTGAGATGGTCCACTCAGAAAATCAACCTCTTCATCCATGCCAGCATCCTCGAAAATCTTAAATACCGGTTTGGTTGGGTCGCATTTTGTGGACTTCGACAAGCGCTGCTGCTGACGAATCATAAACGGCTGTGGCTCGCCATTTTCATCAACAGCGCCAAGGGTTTGGCGCTCATCTGGGTCTTCACGGCCAGCATTTTGAGCACGCTCAGCTTCCATCCGTAGCCAGTGACGAGACATCCGGCTCTGAAACTCTTGGTGTTTCCGATGGATTAGCTCTTCAGGTTGCGCTTTCCTGTGCGAAAGATAGCGAGTAAGTATAGTGAAGGATTTTGCTGATTTGCCTGTCAGTGAATCAGCACAAACTTACTTCTGGATGGCTTTCAGGTAGATTTTGTCCGCCTGAGCGTAGTTTGACACATTTTCGAGCACCCAAGCCCAACCAGCGTAAAACAGAGCCAAATGCTCACCAATCTTGTGTTGATAGAGATATTTGAAGATATCCTTGGGGTTTGACACCAGATCAGCCTGTCAATTGTAATCGTCCGTAAAGCATCATTGATCATCAATGGCAGGCGGTTCCACTCAAAACCTACATATCGCAGCCAGATACGAATGTATCGGACGTCATTCTTGTATCTCACGTCATCTTTGAGTTCACGCGTGCATTTCTCCAATACGGCAAACTTCTTCCTCGTGTCTTCCGGTAAATGTGCCTCCAACCACTTCACGTATTGCACCCACATGCCCAACGGGTCCTCCCCAGAGTACGTGCGGATCCGCTCTTCGATCTGCTTCATCTCTGCTTCCACTTTCATTCGACCGCCCATCTTGTCCTGTGCATGCAACGCCGCGTTCAACTCGTGGACATTGCGCCCTTGGCGGATCGGCAGTACGTTCTCCTTCGCGTGTTCCCACGCGAACTCATCCACTGCTTCGCTGCGCTTCAGTGCGCCGCTGTCCATTGTCGCTTGCCTGCTTCACACACACAGACACAGACCGTCCCGCGCGGCGTGGCGTGGCGTTGCGTTGCGTTCCCGCGCTTCCAGCTCGTCCTCCCGCGCGCTTTGCTCCAGCGGAAAGGTTCAACTCGCCTGATGCGGGCAACGATGGCGACGGCAGGACCATCATTCTGACGGCAAGCCCGATTCAAACGTTTGAATGCGATTTCGATTAAGTACGTATTTACTCTTGGATGTATCTTACCGATCCGTTTAAGTGCGTTGGATTGGCGTGTGTGTTTGGTTCAACGTGGAAGTTTCTTGTGAGCCACAGGGCGTTCCCGAAGCAACGCAGCTGCGAAGTGTCAGGTTCGGTCGGTGCATTGGGATTTGGCTGGGTTGGCAGGTGATCGGCTTCGATTGCTGGTTGCCAACGACTGGACTTGGAACGGACGACAACGCAACGGAGGATCGGGCACGCACCCACACGCAGATCAATAACACGAGACTTAGACAGCGATGAAGCTCCAAGGAACGATCACGGCGCTGGTGACCCCGTTCACCGAAGATGGCAAGGAAGTGGACTACGTGAAGCTGCGTGAGCTCGTGGAATGGCAGATCCAGGAAGGCGTCGATGGCCTCGTTCCGGTTGGTGGCATGATTACATGGCAAGCGCTTGGGCGATGGCTGATTGATGATACTGAACGTGGTTGATCGCGTGCAGATGGGCACCACAGGCGAATCGCCAACGGTCTCGCACGAAGAGCACGACAAGGTGATCGCGGAGGTGGTCAAGTACGCCAACAAGCGCGTGCCGATCATTGCTGGCACGGGCTCCAACAGCACGGATGAAGCCCTGCGCTTGACTCGTGCCGCCAAGGATGCCGGTGCCGACGCCTGTTTGGTTGTGTGTCCGTACTACAACAAGCCAACGCAGCGCGGCATGTATGAACACTTCAAGGCTGTGGCCTCAGTCGGCCTGCCAGTCGTGTTGTACAACATCCCAGGACGAACGGGCATCAATCTGACGCCGCAGACGATCGCGGATCTCAGCAAGGTCCCGAACATTGTGGCCATCAAGGAAGCCACGGGCTCCTTGGATCAGGTACGAACTCACCTCGATCGTGTTTGTGTCAGAAGCAACGATCGTGACGCTCTTGTTGTCAACTATTCAGGCCTCCGAAATTGCGGCGCTGTGTGACATCACGATTCTGTCTGGTGATGACAACCTGACGCTGCCGCTCATGTCCATCGGTGCCACGGGTGTCATCAGTGTGCTCTCGAACGCTGGTGAGTCTTTGCGACAAATGCTGCAACTCATGAAGTGAATATCTCATGGAGACTGGTTGATTACACAGCGCCTTCGAAAGTGCTGGCCATCACCCGCAATGTGCTGAATGGCAACTACGAAGCTGCTCGCAAGGCCCACACTGAAAACGTAAGGAAACACGTGTGTTGTAATGTGTCTAACTTCGTTCGTGTGCTAACATGTCATGATGTTGTACGATACGTTTAGATTTTCTTGGTCAAGTCGCTCTTTATGGAATCGAACCCACAGCCCATCAAGAAGATCCTTGAGTTCATGGGCAAGTGCTCAGCGACAGTGCGTGCCCCATTGACGCCGTGCTCGCCTGAGACGGTTGCCAAGCTGCAGGAGCAGATGCAGCTTCACAACCTAAAGTAAAGCCATTTGGCTCCAAGAGGCCATGATTCGTCCAATGTTGATTTTTTGTGAAAATAAATTCGCCACTGAACAGAACGTGTTGGGATAAATATCGATGCAAACGATGGATTGACGCACGAATTGGCTCCGTTCCAAGCAAAGAATGAAGCATCGAGAGGCAAGCAACAAGACAAACCGAGCGGTGCGCCAGTGATTGACCTGAATGCGATGCTCATAACTTAGACGGTTGGTACGCACGACGTGACACGTAATTCTCAGAACTGGGGGAGTGACTGATCGTACACATCGTACTTGGCCGACGAGTAGCTCATGTCGGACGTGGACGTTGACCGACCACCGCTGTGGCTCGAGTTGTAGCTAGTCCCACTCTGGCTCGAGTGGTAGCTCGCCATCGAATACCCCGTGCTGCCCGACACTCGGGACGCGTAGGAGTCGCCCACGCTGCCTCGCGTGTCGCGAGCCATGTACGAGTCTTCAGAAATCTCCGACATGTAGCGGCTCGATTCGTATTCGCTGTCGCCTTCATCGATGCTGAAGTCGCGCTCGGAATCCATGAGGCTGTTTTTCGATTCCATCATCGAGTCACCGTACTCGGATGGCTTCCATTGGAACGACTTGGTGTCGAAGCTGAGCTGGCTGTCATGGATCGAGTTGTCGAAGATCGGGCCCGTTCCCGTGTAGGCTTCACTAGCGAGCGACGAGATCTCGGACAAGTGGTCGCTCAGCTCACTCAGTTCGCTCTCACGAATGTCGCTTGGTTGGCCAGCGCCAGCGTTGTGGCTGTTGTGATGGCTGCTGCTGTGACTTGGAGGTCGTTCGGACGAGCGCAAAAGAGCGTCGGCATCGTAGCCGCTCAAGCGCGACTTGCTGCGATCACTGCGGCTCGAATCGTGCGAATGGGCACTGCCCTCAGTCGATCGTTGAATGTTGCTGTCCACGTCACTATCCACGCGGCGGTGACCGAACGCCTTATCCTGGTTCGAGGTGGCAGCGAGGTCCGACTTCTTCTTGGTGACAGTCATGAAGCCGGCAATGCCCACAAGCATACAGGCAGCAAACACGCCGATCATGAGCAGCGAGTTGGACTGCATGAAGCCCTTGTTGCCTTCCTTATTTTTCGCATCCATTGTCGGGGCATCGCCGCTGCCGTCCTTCTTGCTTCCAGTGGCTGGACCAGAGGCTGGAACATCACCGCCCAATGCACTTGGGTCTTTCGAGTCCGTGCTTGGTGGGGCCGTTCCACGGCGAAGTTTATTGAAGTCGATGTTCTTGAGGTCGACCGTGTCGGATCCGCTGTCAGACTTTGAGGAACTGCTTCCTGGTTTGGCCGCCGGGTCTTCTGTCTTGCCTCCGCTGCTCTTATCTCCGCTGCTCTTGTCGCCGTTGGCCGTGTCGCCGTTGGCTTTGTCTCCATTCGATCCGTTGCCGTTGCTCTTGCTGCCTGATGGCGAGTTGGGGCCCGACGGCCCCGGAGTCTGGGACTTGGCTGGAGTAGAGGACGGAGACTTGCTTGGCGTGCCCGTCGAGACGCCAGGAGTGGCCGATGGCGATGCGCCTGGCGATGGTGATGGCTTGCCGTTCGGGTCAACGATCGAGACCTTGGTGAACGACACGAACTGCGTGGCGCTGATGTCGAGCTGTCCGTCGCCTGGTAACACGACCATGCCTACGATGACGTAGTCGCCTGGCTCCTTGATCAGAAACTTGGCTTTGCGCATCTCATGGTTCCCATCTGCGCCGAACGGACCGGTCGCAAACTCAGGCGGCCCGATCATGTCGCCGTCCTTCGCATCCTGGCAGTTTGTCCCAGCTTTGCAGACACGAATGAAGGACGCCACCACGTCCTGCGCCTTGTGAGTGTTGGGATCGACGGCGCGTGGGAACAAGTTCTCTCCCGTGCCATCCTTGGCATGGGCGCGCCAGCCCACTTCGATGGGTTCGAGCGGCTTTGCCGTGCGAATCGCTGGGAAGACAAGCACCTCAATGGGGCACTTGCCCACGCTGCTGGGTTCTAGCTTGGAGAAGTCGAACTTGCCGACGTCGCCCTTGACACCCTGACAGTATGTGGTGACGCCATCCTGTGCAAATCCTGAATCGATGTTGGCAGCGTCCGCCGAAGCGGCCAGCGCCATTAAGCTGAGAACACGACTCACTCGCATGGTAAGCAGTCGGAAGTGCGTGTGAAAAGAAGAAGAGCGGCGAGTGGCGCTGAACGCACAGGTGCCGCTGGCAATCACACAGACGCACGCCACCGAGCTCCAAAGACTGAGGGACTCGACTGGAATGTCGCCACCGGGTGGCGTGAGTGCTGCAAGTGCTGCTGGGAAATCGACCCAGAAAAGAAGTGTGCCCATCCGTACCCGGGCTGCGTGGTCGTCCGCACAACCAGCCGGTCATGGCGCTGGCCGGCCTTTACTCAATTCCGAGCCACGAAAGGCAGCGCCCAGCTGGTGTGACGGCACCAATGTGGCGCCGCCTGGTGCCGCCGAAGCTGCCCGCAGCCACGGCTCTCAGCAGAAAGCATTGGGAGAGAGCCTGGTCGCTGGTCTGCATGTCTTGTCCAACAGCTGTGGGTCCCGTGGGCTTCTTGGCAGCCATGTGGAGCCTCAACAGTCAACACGGCAGTCACGATGGGGCATTCGGTGGCGGTTTGGGCGCATCTGCCCCATCTGCCCATACCGCCAGCTGGTCGACATTGTCATCCTGACAGTCGATGGTCGCTAACAGGACATGTGGCTGCATTTTGCCTTTCTGATGGGTACTCGAACAATTACAACCTCTATTATATGATATACCTTCGAGGCGCAATGAAATTGACGCCAAATCGCAATGCAGCACATGATGTGGACTGGCCATCGGACCACACGGTTGTCCTGGATGCCAAGATGACACACACCATGTGACCGACCACCACGTTGATGCATCATCCCACTGCGTGTGATCAACCCCACGATTGATTGTGTCCCACCACGATGTGTGTGAGCCTTTCGCACTCCGAACTTCGGCATTGTGGGCTTGCAATGTGACGCCCCTCGGTTGCTGTTGGTTGCCCTTGGATGTCGAAGCATTGATGGCTCGGAACAACAGGACGCCCATGAACGCACAGCATTGTTGTTGGATTGTCATCTGCAGCATTGGTCAATGGCTGGTGGCTGGACAAGAAAGATGTGGTTGGGGATTTGCAGCTGCCATCGTCAACTGTCCTGCTGGTAGATGCAACCCACACTTTGAATGAAGAATGCTCCTGGTGTCTCGGACAGCCACGCGTCTTTACGGGGCGACGCATTGAGACACCAACGTCAACAATTCTGCGATCCGTGTGGAGCGGAAGCACCGTGTTTGTCGCTCTGCGTGTGTGTGAGCTTGATCTCGGTCTATGTGTCGCACGACAGTTCGTTGTTCTTCGCGTTGATCACATGTGCTTCACGGCCACGCCATGTCCGACGCCTTCTCACCGATGTTTATCACATACTCATCTTCACCGTCAGCGTCCACTGCCTCGCCATCAGGAGGACGTGCGCTGAAGTCGGCGAAGAGTTCGTCGAAGTCTGCGGGCTTCTCCCACATGCATTCACCCGTGAGCGCGTTATAGTAGTATGGCAAGGATGACGCTGGGTCGATGTACATGGTCCACGCCGAGCCCTGGGGTGTTGTGTGCGCCGTCGCGCTTGTGTTCCGTGCTTGGTCAAACTCTGGTGGACGCTCCCAGGTGTTTTCTCCCGTACTAGCGTTGTAGTAGAACGTGTGCCCGCTACGTTCATCCACAAATGCCTGCCAAGCGCCACGTTTCTCAGCGCTCAGCGAGTTCTCCCGACGTAGCTCCCACTCGCCCTGCTCTGCTGTGACTTCGTGCCATCGAGACGTGCTATGATCGACGGTATCGCCGAGGGGATCGTCCCGTTGTCCTTCCAGCTGCTCACTACCGTCATCGTCCATCAGCAGGAACGCCTTAGCGTCGGTAAATTCCGCCGGCTCGGTCTCTGCAAACTCGTGTCGTTCAACGTGGTGATAGAACACGTTGGAGGAGTTTGAGGGAATGTAGCGATCCCAACCGCCCATGCTCTCGAGCAGCGTTGCTGTTGCCAACGTAGCATCCCATGACGCAATCGCATCCTTATCTGCGTGTTCGGAAGCGTCTGCGGTTGCCATGGACATCATAGACGTTTGATCGTTGGCCTCCCGATCGACTGCGCTTGACACCGAGGACGGATCAACAACGATGGCGTTCTGAGGTACTTCCCACACGGAAGTGGCTCGCTTGCGATTGTAATAGTAGTGGGTGCCACTGGTTGAGTCAACGTACCGCTCCCAGGTCTCAATCTCCTCGCTGTAGGTTTCCTGAGCTGCGATTCCACCAATTGCATCGTGTTCTTGCACTTCCATTGCTGCATCAGCTCCATTCGTCGCCTCGTCATCGTCTCCAAGCTCAGCTAGTGCCATCCACCACGAGCCGAGAGCGATATTGGCATGTGAGTGTTCAGAATGTTCAGCATCGATGTCATCCAGCTCAGGCCCGTCGCATTCGTCGCCTTGTTCTGGTAGCCAATCTGGATTCAGAGAGATCTCGTACGCGTGGCTGGGACTGCCCAACGCGACAACGTTCTCATCGTCGGCGTACTCGTGGTGGTCTGCCCCTGCTTCTGTTGCACTCGGATTCCCGTCGTGGCGTTCTTCCAGGTGTTCCTGATCCTGGCCGTCGTAGCCATCATATCCGTGACAATAATCCTCGACAGGATCGGCTGTCACCATTTCTTGCCCGTCGGTATGGTGCTTTTGCTCATCATTCGCGGTATGCAGTGGCTCTTGTGATTCAACAGCAACTACCTCGCACACTGACGTCGATTCCTGCTGAATCGATGTTTGCTCGGTCGTTACGCGTGTCAATAATACGTCAGCACCATTGTTCTCATTAGCATCAAAGTTGTCGGTCACAATAGTCACTGGAAGTGCCTGGTCACTGGTTTCATTCGCCACGGTTCCTGCAATCGTTTCCGACATGGATGAAGCAGTCGTGCTGTCCATCGCTATCGTCTCCTCTGTCTCTGGGATAGTCTCTCTTGGAGCAAAATCGGCACTCGCGTTGACTGCCTGGGTGGTGCCGTCGTGTGTCGCTCCCAATGCCATCCGCTTCATCGATGCTCGTCGTTCTTTCCGCGATTGTCGATGATGCTGTTTGAGAAAAAACTTGAGCTGGTCCAAAAGCATGGTTCGCGACACATAACGCAAGTATTGCGCCTGGATCTTTTGTGCTGCATGATGGCGAAGTATTTCGGCCGAAGAGGTCGCTGCTGTTGATGATGGCTCCTCGTTTCGCTGCAATTCTTCGTGGTGACTCTGTGCTAGCCGTGGACAATGCTTTGATCGAACAACCCATTTCCCACAAGCTTGGACTACCCGCACAACAGAACGCAACCTCGCAAGCGTGCTACGCCTTACCGCTGGGTTTATCGAACTCTCGTGCATGAGACCACCGCTCGGCGGAGGAATTACCGGCGAAACCTGGTCACTGGTCGTGCTAGGGTGCTCGGTCGTTGATACCAAAAGAGAAGAAGCTACGTCATGTGCCATCGGCTTCTCGTGGTCATAATGGCGATGTTTCTTTTTCTTTGACTTTGTGCGCTTGTTGGGCGCTTCGGTCATTGGCTGTGGTGACTCGATTGGATCATTTGCTGGAATTTTGTCATCGGCTTGAACCGGATCGACAAATGGATGATTGATCTCGGTGGCAAAAAGCTTATCCTGGAAATGACGGTGGTCAGACGACCCTGTATCGATAGGCAGCGTCTCCGTTGACTCATTCGCTCTTGTAGCAAAGCTCACGTCCTCGTGGGTTGTGCTGGAGGAGTCACCAATCTCGGCCATATTCAAAATCGATGCTCCATTGGACGCGGATGTATGAAGTGGATCTGTCATGTTGTCAATGCCCAAGGTAGCTGCCGCCACATCTGTCGCGTGGGGAATGGTTTGCGGTTCGACGTTGCCAGTATCGACGTTAGCATGTGTTTCCAGCGGTGATGTTAACGGCGATGCGGTTGCTTGAACGACGTCAAGGTTCACAGCTAGCTCGGATCGACTGCTCAGAGCAGCAGGCTCTGTCACAGACATCAACACAGCGAGTCCACTTCGCTTTTCCTCGTTATCACACCACGGGCCACTCGCTGCGTGAACATCTTCACAGTCAGGGTTGTCTTGTTGAGTTGTATCGATATCCTGAGGCTCCTCTGAGGCTGCCAAGTCCAGTTCTTGGCCATTGAAGCCTCGAAGACTGCTGTGCATAGACGAAATGTTCGACAGCGATCGCTGCGTCCATTGTGCCATCGTGGACGAGGTCACGCTCGATCGCCGCCCACTTCGTATTCTGGGCGTGTCCACGCTCGAGTCGTCATGGTCACCTCGAAGCAAGTGCTCGATGCTCGGTCCCATCGCAGTGGATGGGCTGACCACTAGTTCAATGTTCTCAATGAGCTGTCCAGAGCTGTGGAACCGAGGAAGAGTTGTGGTTTCATTGGCCAGACATGCTAGCGCTGCCATCACGATGTTGTCGTCATCGTTCGATACAAATCGAGGCAGCTTGGTAAGATCGAGACGAGGAATAAATGGTGGAGTTGGAGTTGGCTGCTGTGGCATTGCGACCTCGATATCGAACACCATCGTGTCGCAGTCTTGTTCGTCAGCATCTTGAGTGTCTTCTGGTTGCGGCAGAATGCTCACTTGTGCTGTGCTGGGCTCGCCCGTCGATGGAAGCTGAGTTGTTGGTATCTTCCCAGGCTTGTCGCTGGTTGACAAGTCGACTGGGGTTACTGCAGTCATCTTCAAATTGGTCGGAAGACGTTGCTTCTGGTGTGGACGTTGAGTCTTCGTGATCGTTTTCGCCGTCCAGCCAGCCTGAACTCACCACGATTCGCGTCATCTACGTTGCGCTTTAGCACTGTGGCTGCAGGATGTTGCATCTGTCTAACCAAGCTAGTCTTACCTGTTGCTCAGGCGTTGATTTGGATGTCGCGAGTGCCGTGACAGGCTTGACGCGTACTGGTGGTTTGTACGTGTCTGGCGAGGGCGATCTCGATCGCGCGTGGTCGCTGGGCGACTGGTTTGTCAACCGAGCAGCTTGTTGGCGACGTCGTTGTTCTGATCGAGCGATGTCATTCGCCATTGATTGAGTTTTCTCATCGAGCAACTCCAACAGTTGTGAAATATCCAGATTCTCATCCTTGATCTCGAGAGAGATCTTTGTCGTCTTGCCAGCTCGTTCTCTTGCGTGAGGTTTGGTCGTCTTGGTCCGCAGCGTCACTTGATCCACTTCCTGTGAGACAACTGGATCTGTCGTCGCCCTAGCTTGGGTCTTGTCCGCTTTCTTTTGTTTTGATGCCGCAGCTGCCTGACGCCGCAGCAATAAATGCCGTCGCAGCGTCTTCTCACGCAGTGCTTTCTGTGGACTGATTGGAAGTGGCATTTCGCTCACTCGTGTGTTGCCAGCAGGTGTCGCTCGCCTTGGCCCGGCACTCGTGGGACGCTCGCGTGCAGTCGATCCGCTGCGCACAGCTTGCATCGCACTACCACGCGCCACGCCATCTCTATGAGAAGCACTGCAGGGCCTGGAAGTTGTCTGTGGGTGTGGTCGTGGCTTGGACTTCGTTGCCTCTTTCCTAGTGCTCGCCGTGGAGTTGAACACGCTCTGCAGCAGCTCCAGCGTCTCTGCTTCGAGTCGCTGCAGGGTTTCCTGTTTAAATGCTGGGCCACGATACATCATGTCGGTCCACTTGGACTGCTGCATGCTTGCTGGCATGCCTGCCACTAGCTCTTCCTTGTCGATCACCGGCTGTCCGCTTGACCGAGACATTGGTTTGGCAGACTGAGGCCGCTGGCGCGGTTGCGCAGATGGACGGTAGGCTTCCAGATCATCGTGATCATTCTGCACCGGTGGTCGCTGAGGAAGCGCCGAGCGCGGTCGCGTCCGTTGTCGCGGTGGTGAGGAAGCACGTGATGGCGACACTGGTGCTGTGACGTGTCTGACGGCGTGGCCGGCCGCGTGCGTGTCGTGAATGGACTTTGGCATCGACGCCATGACGCCGGTCGACCGTTCCTGAGCGAGAGCAAGGGTTGTTGAGCCTTGTCGAATGCGACCGGCACTTTGCGGCCGTGCAGATGTGGTCGGGGCAGTTGACGTCGCTGCTGCGACAGCTTGAGTGTCCTCGAGGTGCCGCTGGACCTCAGCTTCCAGGTCGAGCTCGATGTCGCGCGCGAACACGTCGTAGCGCTGACGGATGCGATCCACGCTACGGAAGGCCAACGACGCCTGTTTCTCGCGCGCATGGCTGCCGATGGAGCGAGCACCATTATCGGCTACGGCGTCGTATTGCCATTCCGACAGGTAGTGGCGGGACGAGCGCTCTGCCATGGACAACGATCGATCTCCATGCTACTGCCAGTGCGCCGTCAGCGTCCCCAGCGACATGTGCACCGCGTCGTGACGCTCTGGGGTGCGTGCTAATGTGTAGACCAACCCGATGCCAATGGCAGGCCACTGTCGCTGAAAAATAGCGTGGAAACGAACGACAGGGCCGTGCCGCCCTGGGAATATCTCACTGTCGCAGTGCCCGGCGCGGGCGAGCTTTTGATCATCCTTCTTTCATTTCTCATTCATTCATTCTACGCGACTGAACTCGGTCACGAATGTGGTTGGTCGATAGAGAACAAAGGAATAGTCGACGTGGAATGGACCTGGATGGAAGACGGCGACGGAGGAATAACCAAGCTGATACTGTTCGGTGGAATCGCCAAGGATCAACTGTACACGGGGTTGTCCAGTGAGTCTCATGAATCCACCACACGCGCAGGTCATACATGACGGTGTCACGCACCACATCAGGCAGTGGGAAGAGCTGCAGCGAGTCATCGTATGCCCAGTTGATGGGGCATGCCATCAATGGTAGTGGGCTCAAGTGGGCTTGATCGATCAGTGTCTTCACAAGCTGATATGCAAACGAGGTCAGGACATGGTGGTCGCTACGTGAAGTTTGCTGAAGGCACGCACATGCTTCGAGATGTCGACCTGGCGACTGGATGATGCATGAACGCGTTCCTGTGCGTTCTCTCTCTCTTCGTCAGTATCGTCATTCGACGCATTGCCTGCCTCAGGTTCGCTGCCTCCCATATCGTCATCCGGAGTTCCCTGCTCGGCGTCGTCCATCGCGGTCTGGTCCTGCACGACAGGGAGCAAGGCATGACGATGCATTTTCTGGTGCTGATCTTCGCGGAAGATGACAATGTCTTGTGTGTAGTATCGAATTCTAGCCACAGCAACAGAACAACACATCAACGAGTCAGTCCCAGTAGGCAATGCACGACCGCCTCGTGACTGTGCAGTACCTGCAGGGATTCGTTGCGCAAGTGATGTTTGGGATTTTGCGAATCAGGTCTCGAGTGCAAAAATCCGGAAGCTAGAACGAAAACCAATCACTCAACACGTCAGTCCTTCCAAGGGAGCGCGAGTGGCAATGCAATCGGTATTGTCGTCTTACGGGATGGCGCGGCAGCGCTCGCGACGAGCCAGGATCGTTCGGTCCTGGGACAAGCACGAACCGCGAGAACTCGGCAAGCCGCGGATACTTGAGGATGATGTTCCCAAGATCGTCCAAGTACTCTTTGAGATCGCGCAGTGTGTTGGATCCGGCACCGCCACCGACAGGTGTAGACGTAAAGTCGCCCATGAGGATGAACAGCGTTGGCAGAACACTTTCCAGGCCCTGGAACAAGATGTCCAGGTGCTTCATAACCTGTGGATCGTCCAGATGCACATCTGACAGCACAATGAACGTCGCGTGGTGATCGCTGGCTTCCAGTGCTCGAATCTGCTCGAGCTGTTGAGCTGACACTTCGATGCCCAGTGGGTCGATACCGCTCAAGATTGTGAGCGATTTCTGCTTGGTCTCTGGTGGTGGAAAGCCCATGGACTGCGGTTGTTGTTTCCATTTGCGTCAGCTTGGGTACGACGAATCACCAAACGACGGCGCGACTTACATGCACATGGAGCACATCGTCGATGACTTCACCTTCCACCAGGACAACGCAGTTGATGGTGAACAACCCATCCGTATATGTCTGGAGTGCGCAGCGTTGTGAGTGCAGCCATTCACCAGCGATGATAATCCACGGGGGTTGGTGAACTAGCGAATTACGTACAGCGTTGGAGAGGTCGATGTAGATGCGAGACGTCAGGTCTTCCAGGAACAGTCGCTTGCGCTCATCTTGACCCAGCATGCCGACAACGCGCTTAATGCCAGTCACGCCCAGCAGTGATTCGATCTTCGAGAGCTGGAATGCCCATCCAAGTGCACATGTGAGCCGCTACAACCTCGTTTCCACTCGGCCACCACGCCGCGTTGCTCACCTCGATGAACTCCGCGCCATTGGACAGCGCGACCGCCGGTGGTGAAAACATTTTGTTGCGTCGAACGCGCAAGTCCACCATCTGAAAGCTACCTCGATCGTCAGACAATTCGAATCCACGGCATTCATAGCTGGAGTGGGCTCCTACCGATGACGCAGCAGCTGGATGCGGTCTTCGGCCGTCCCGTGGATACGTCGGTGGCGGTCGGCGCGCAGCTCGTACGACGAGTTGTGCGTGTTATAATGGAGCCGAGGCGTCTCGAACGCATTGAACACCTGGATCTGTTCATAATTGTTGTCGGCCGAGACTGCCAGCAGCGTATCCAACGCACTCTCCAGGGCTTCCAACGTCACCACCGAGGTGGTCACTGAGCACAAAATAAAGTCAGCGCACTCCCATTCGATCTAGAAGAGTGATTCATCCATCAACGGCAGACGCACTCTTGCTCTTGTCGATGCTGTTCTTGATGGCGTAGAGCACGTCATCGAGCTCAAGCGATGGCTCACTGCCCAAGCGACACACAGCCAGTCAGCTAACCAGACAGGTGCTACCACGTCAAACAGCCACCAGGGCAGACGCGTACTTGTTGAGTTCATCTGCCAGGCGTTTGATTGCATCCGAATGCAGCGACAGCCCTTGTAGCTTGCAGGCTCGGAACACCTGCTTGGTCGTCGGCATTGTTGCGCTCCCCGCGGTGCTTCGGTCACCATTCCCACCAAAACCAAACACGGCTCTCTATTGAGGTGGAAACAGTACAACCACCGCTGCATGTGACGTGTGCACGGTGGTGAACGATCCATGATGATGGCACTCATGCTCGCGATGGGTTTTCGACGTGTTCTGTTGGAAAATGCACCGGAAATGGACGACAGCAGATGCAATTTTCTTCTATAATCGCTGGCTACCCCCCTCTTCTCGATGGGCGCGGTGGGTTGCCACCTGCCACCTTGAGCATGACCGAGGCGCAGCACGTACTGGTCTCGATGACCCATGCGCTTCTGTCCTCGTTGCCACTGCTTCCCTCCGCTGCTGCTGATGGTGATGATGTTGGCGCAGGAAGCACGTTCTCGATTTTCAGGAATAGCTGTCGCTGTTGGCTGAGCCATCGCTCGACGGCGGTGACAACGCGGCCGCACGCAATGCGACCAACCGGTGGCGAGTCGAGCGACGGCTCTCGTCGCATCGGCGCTCCTGATTCCTGTACGCATCGATATTGCGCGCGTTGAGTGGAGGGTCCCTCGACAACATTGAGCACCGATTCATTGTCCAGCGTGCGCTCCACGACCCACGCCGGGCCATCGAAGTATCGGGTCGCCAGCTTCAAGAACACCACGCCATCGCTCGAGATGAACGACTCGGTCACTTCCACGACATCTCCATACAGCAAAAAACCGAGCTCGGGTAGTGCAAAGTCTGGCTCCGCGCGTGCCTTGCAGCCTTCAATGACGCAGCGGTAAAAGCGCATCTCGCGGAACGGCCCTGGGTGTGGCTCGACGTAGATCTCGTTTCGGATGGAGCGGCAGGGCACCCAGCCTTCTCGCTGCTTGCTCTTCTTCTCTGATTGCTCGCTCGTATTGCTGTCCACGCACGACAAGTCCATGACCTTGACCATCGGGTCGCCCTGTTCGTTTGCGATCACGTCCGTGGCTCGGAACACCCGTCCCAGCGGGATACTGCCAATGAGTGGTGACGCGACATTGAACTTCGATCGCACACCAACACCGCCAGTCTTACCACGATGGCAGCAACGGTAGTACCGGTCATACGTCCACTTGGTGGCATTTTTGCTGTCACTCGAGTCCGCCTGGGCTTCGAGCAGGGTCACACACGCGACACATTTGCCTTCAAGCGACACGTACTGTCGCTTGGAGAACTGATCCTTCGGCAAGTCCTGGAAGCATTGCACACAGCGCTTCAGTCGCTCTGCTTGCTGCAATTGACCGAGTTGCTGGAACTTCTCAACGCAATCGGCACAACGTCTGGAACAAACAGAGAATTATATTAACCACTGGCTCACCAAAGAGCTCGTCACACCGGGAACAGTTCAACGTACGGGTCGGCTTTGGCAAGTTGGTTCCTTGAAAAGGTCGCATCTTCAGAGCTGACACCGCAGTCGGCACATACAACGGCGCTCTTGCCAATCCGCTGCTTTCGACCCATTGCTCGACCCAACTCAACCAGCCAGAACAATACCGTGAATACCAACCTTAAATAGTGTGGTCGTACACATTCACGAAAATATAGTGTTCGAGTACCCTCACTTAATGTACACAGAACTTGGCGTGTTCGTACTTAACCGGAGCTGCGGCACGGCTCCCTCTGAACACGCCATTTCTCGCATGGCAGTTGAGTGGCCCTGACGTGACGCCATTGCCAGCGACCGCCTTCTCCGCCGACGCGCAAGCACGCAGACGACGACAGCCACCAGCGCTTGCCCAAACCAAGCCAAGCCAAGCCCCGGCCTTCCCCTTCGACTTGGAGCGTCCTGGTCCACCACCGGCACACCGACGACCGCTCTCCGTGCCCCTCCCTCCCTTCGTCCGAAGCAGACCGCGGTGCGTCAGTTGCGAAATCGCGCCACGAAGCACAGCACAGCCCGCTCGTTCCGAAGCAGCAGTCCACGATGAAGATCAGCGAGAAGATCCAGCAGAGCATGGACAAGGGGGACGTGTTCTATTCCTTTGAATTCTTCCCCCCAAAGACGCCCGCCGGCGTCGAGAACCTGTACACGCGTATGGACCGTATGGCCAGTCTCGAGCCGCTGTTCTGCGATATGACGTGGGGTGCCGGTGGCAGCCAAGCCAACCTGACGATCGACATCAGCGCGAACGCACAGCGTTTGAGCGGCCTGGAGATGCTCATGCACATGACATGCGCCAACATGGCGGAGGAAGACGTGAAGAAGGCCTTGGACAAGGCCAAGGAAGCGGGCATCCAGAACATTCTGGCGCTCCGCGGCGACCCAGTGCGTGGCGCCACGAGCTTTAACGAGTGCGACCGGGGCTTCTCGCATGCTGTCGACCTCGTGCGCTTCATCCGCAAGCACTACGGCGACCATTTCTCCATCGGTGTGGCTGGTTACCCAGAAGGCCACTCGGAATGCGTCGACAAGCAAACGGACATCAAGTACCTCAAGGAGAAGGTGGACGCCGGTGCTCAGTACGTCATTACCCAGCTCTTCTACGACGTCAACGTGTACAAGCAGTTCGTCGCTGACTGCCGCGCCGCGGGCATCACGTGTCCGATCATCCCGGGCATCATGCCAATCCAGACGTACGGTGGCTTCGTGCGCATGACGTCGTTCTGCAACACGTACGTGCCAGCGGAGATCACGGAGGCTCTCGAGCCGATCAAGGACAACGACGAGGCTGTCAAGGACTACGGCGTCAAGCTGGGTATTGAGATGTCGCGTCAGCTCATGGCCGCCGACGCCCCTGGTCTCCACTTCTACACGCTCAACCTCGAACGCTCAGTGCGTCGCATTCTCGAAGGCCTCGGCTTCTTGGCCAACAAGTCTTCGCGCCGTGAGCTGCCATGGCGGCCATCGACGCTGGCCAAGCGTGCGCGCGAGAGCGTGCGTCCAATCTACTGGTCCAACCGCCCAAAGAGCTACCTGCAGCGCACGGCGAGCTGGGACGAGTTCCCAAATGGCCGTTGGGGCAACAGCGAGAGCCCGGCGTTCGGCGACTTGAGCCAGTCACACTACATGAACAAGACGATCAGTCCTCAGGAACGCAAGGCCATGTGGGGCGAAGCGCTGGTGAACAAGGACGACGTGCACGAAGTGTTCGTCAAGTATGTGCGTGGCGAGATCAAGCACTTGCCGTGGTGTGACCAGCCACTGCACTTGGAGACGCAGACCATCATGGAGAAGTTGACGGCTGCCAACAAGGCCGGTTTCCTCACCATCAACAGCCAGCCTCGCGTGAACGCCGCGCCGTCGGATGACCCGATGTTTGGCTGGGGCGGTCCAGGCGGCCGTGTGTACCAGAAGGCCTACGTCGAGTGCTTCGTGTCGCCCGAAAACATGAAGAAGATCATCGATAACGCGTCCGCCATGAAGTACATCCAGTATCACGCTGTCGACCGTCGTGGCAACTCGTATTCCAATGCCGGGAAAGCCGCCATTGCAGTCACCTGGGGGGTCTTCCCGAACAAGGAGATCCTCCAGCCCACGATCGTCGACAGCAACAGCTTCATGGCGTGGAAGGACGAAGCGTTCTCGCTCTGGTTGTCGATGTGGGCCTCGCTTTACGACGACGAGAGCAAGGCAGCCGAGCTGATCCACGAAATCCACGACTCGTACTTCCTCGTCAGCATCGTCGACAACGACTTTGTGAACGGCAACATCTGGGACATCTTCGATCTCCCAAAGCTTGCGGCGCCGTAAATGGCGACCGCAGCCCAAGAAGAATGCGCGTGTGGGGGGCCCAGTTCGTATAAGGCGGGACCCTCGCGCAAACACAGCACCGCAACCAACAACAACACCAGCAACACGTGCACAAGCGAAGTAGGTGCAGTGGAGTGGCCACACATCTACGAACGTGCGGGCCTCAGTCGCCGTCCTCCGATCGATGTCGTGCCAACCAGCGGCGTGACGGTCGATAGGACGATGGTGGACTCGGGTCTGTTAATTGAGTAACATGCCAGCGTTTTGTTGTCATTTCAGTTTGTGTTTTCCCTCCTTGGTGTTGTCCACATTATCGCTATGATTTTGTGTGGACCACTCCTTTCACACCTTTGTGTTTTGATGAGTTTTGTGTTGTGTTGAATGGCCGAGTGAGTGCATTGGCACAACCGTTGTCATCATGGGATACGCACTGCCGCGAGACTGCGAGCGCGTGCTCCGAGGCCACCAAGGTCCAGTGAACGCCGTGCGGTTTAATGGTAAATGCGTGGAGGATATCAAGGTTATAGATGCAGCTGTGATGACGTGTGTGTATGTTGTTGTCAACAGCCAAAGGCACGTACGTCATGACGTGCGGCGTGGACAAGGCCATTCGCCTTTGGAATCCGCATCGCGACGGTGTGGACGTGCGTGGGGAGGCATTGCTCATTAAGACTTATCAAGGAAGGCATGGCTATGACGTGCAGGACGTCACGATGTGAGTGTGCACTGGTGGAGCTTTGAGGCTGAGAGGAACCACGAGACTGACGGTTGCGTTTGCATGTCAGTGGCCATGACAACGCCAAGTTTGCGTCGTGCGGACGCGACAAGATGGTGTTTTTGTGGGACGTGCCATCGGGTGAAGTAGTGCGCAAGTTTGAAGGCCATAGCTACGTAAGTTCTGACCAATTCACAGACTAATGGTGCAGCATGTCCTCATTCTGGTGTCACTGCAGGGCGTCAATTGCGTTCAGTTCAATGCTAATGCTTCGGTGCTGCTGAGCGGCTCGTACGACAAGACAATCCGACTGTGGGATATGAGGTGTGTGAGCATGGTTGCCTTGGCAATTGGCGATGAAATCCGTGGAAGACGGACACTGATCATTTGAGCAGGTCTCGCAACAACACACCAATCCAGATTTTGGACGAGTTCAAGGACAGCGTCACGTCTATCGCTGTGTCCGACCATGAAATTGTTGCTGGGTACGTTATCTCGGTTGTTCACAGGGTTCTG
This sequence comes from Lagenidium giganteum, assembly GCA_002286825.1. NCBI lineage: Eukaryota > Oomycota > Peronosporomycetes > Pythiales > Pythiaceae > Lagenidium > Lagenidium giganteum. Next base: position 286,711 of record NSDO01000034.1, read on the forward strand.
CAACTCTCCGTGCTGACCATGATTGGTGGCAGATGCGTCGATGGCATTGTAAGGACGTTCGACTTGCGGATTGGCAAAGTCTATCGCGAGCATATCGAAGGTTTGTTGTCTCTCTTTGTATTGCCCCTTCGATCTTATTGGTCTGATAGCGCTATGTTTCTTCATGTAGAGCCCGTGATTTCAGTGGCTCTTTCACCGGACGGACGCTGCATTCTCGCTGGTTCGTTGGACGGATCTATTCGCTTGATCGAAAAGGATTCTGGAACAGAACTCAAGAGGTAAGAATGGCACATGGCTGTGCCTGTATTCACCTCTAATATCGATCCACTGCAGCTACCGAGGACACAACGTCCAGTCGTACAAGATCGACTGCCTGTTCTCGTGGGATGGCGCATTCGTCACCAGTGGGTCGGAAGACGGGCGCGTGTTCACGTGGGACCTAGTAGATGGTCGTATGGATTCGTTCCAGGCGCACGGCAAGGCAGTTCGAACACTAGCGTGCCATCCCGAAGACCCGATGATCATCACTGGCTGTGTCGACGGATCCGCCAAAGTCTGGTCTATCTCGACGACGCCGTGACACATCCAACGAACAGCATGCACGAATAAAGACGCAGGCAGCACAGCTTCAGGCACATAATTTATGAAAGCGTATAACGAAGACCACCGACGGTCATGAGCAAGTCATTGGCACTCTTCTTGCTGTCCTTGTCGGTCGAGAAGAGCGACGCAAACACTTTGTTCGATGCCTTCTCCTTCGCAATGCTGGACGCCGCGTCGATGGCGATGCGGTTGGATTGACCGCCACCGGCCTGCAGCGTCGCTGCATGGTTCTTCTCGCCTGCCTCGGTCTTGCGCTTCTTGTTTTTCTTTTCCTTCTTCTCTTCGCCACCATCGACGTCTCTGGCCGCCTTCTCTTTGCTCCGCTTCTTCTCCTTCTTGAGCAGCTTCTCTTCAGCCTTTTTCGCCAGCAGGCGCTGCTGTTCTTCGGCGTATTTCGCCTCCGACAGGAAGAGATGGATGAGCTTGTTGGTGTCCATGGGCTTGCCACAGACCAAGCATTCCTTCGACTGCACTTCCTTCAGCGCACGCTCCGACACGACGCAGCCACAGCCACCCAGCACCACGAACGGCTGCTTGCCGTTCAGCTCCGTCATCGTCACGGGGCACACGTAGTTCGCCACCTTGGCGTCGTCACTGCCTCCATCCTTCTGCTGCGAGAAGTTGCACGTCACGACGTCCTTGAGCGACGAAATGTGCGCGAACTTGGCGGGCACCGTGCGCGCCAGCAGGTGCTCCAGCAGCGCCTCCTTGTTGTACAGGTTGCCGAGCGCGCACACGACGATGGGCGCTCGCAGCGGCTGCTCCGAGATGGCGCACAGCTGCATCTTGCGCATGCGCAGCATCTCTGCGTCGCCTTTCTCGTCCTTGGGCTTGGTGTTGGCATGGCGCATGAACTTGCGCTTCACCGCGACGACGCCGCCATCGTTTCCCATGCTTCCGCTGTTGGCGTTCGCCAGGACTGAGCTTTGACTTTTAATAAACCCAATCACCCACTACGATTGGGTGGTGGGAACAAACGCGTGAGATACTAATGTTGGGTAAACGTCGTGTGATTAATTTATCAACGGAAAGTGAAGCCAACTGGCTGAGAGTGAGCTTGCTGGAAATGCTTTACTGCTTCTTGGCGATGTGGTTCCACGCCTTGAGACGAGTGGCATTGATGCGAATGAAGCCCTGCGAATCAGCAGGGTTGTAGTCAAAGTGGGCACCGCCGCCTTCTTGGTCCATGCTGGCCAGATCCGCGCTGTAGAGAGCGAAGTCGGACTTGCGGCCAATCACAGTGACGTTGCCCTTGTAGAGTTCCAAGTGCACTTCGCCGGTCAGATTGGTCTGCGAGAACTCGATCGCATGGCGAACAAATTCCATTTCTGGGGCGAACCAGAAGCCGTTGTACGCGTACTCGGCAAACTTGGCCGACAGCGAGTCGCGAACCTTCATCACCTCGCGATCCATGCACAAGCCTTCCAAGTCCAAGTGCGCAGCGCGAAGGATGGTGCCACCAGGGGTTTCGTACACACCTCGCGACTTGATGCCCACGAAACGGTTCTCGACAATGTCAATGCGGCCAATACCGTGCTTGTTGCCATACTTGTTCAATTCCAGGAACAAGTCCAATGGACCAGTGATTTCGGCGCTGTTGGTGGTGAGGTTGGTGACACCGACCGGCACACCCTTCTCAAAGCGGATCTTGATCTTCTCGGATTGGTCAGGAGCTTTCTTAGGATCGACAGTCATCTTGAACATCTCAGCCATCGGCGGAGTCATCGGATCTTCCAGCATACCAGCCTCGTAGCTCGTATGATACAAGTTTTCGTCAACGCTATATGGCGCCTTTGGCGTCGCATCCACAGGGATGTTCTGCTCGGCAGCGTACTTGAGCAAGTCTGGTCGGCCCTTGAACTTCTCGATGAACTCCGCATCACGCCAAGGCGCGATCGTCTTCAGCTTTGGATCCAGTGCTTGCGCACACAGCTCAAAGCGAACCTGATCGTTCCCCTTGCCCGTAGCGCCGTGGGCCAAGTAGATTGCACCTTCCTTCTGAGCAATCTCAACTTGCTTCTTGGCAATCACAGGACGCGCAAGCGACGTGCCCAGCAGGTAGCGCGACTCGTAGATCGCATTGGCTTTGACGGCTTCAAAGATGTAATCGCGCACAAACTCCTCGCGCAAGTCTTCGACGTAGACCTTCTTGGCACCAAGCGACACAGCTTTGGCCTTGACCTTTTCGTAGTCTTCGCCCTGCTGCCCGACGTTGGCGCAGTAGCAGATGACTTCAAAGCCCTTGTTGACGAGCCACTTCAAGATGATGGACGTGTCGAGGCCGCCGCTGTACGCGAGCACAACCTTATCTCCTGGCTTGGCTTGGACGCTCATCTTGGTTGGTTTCCTTCTTGGTGCTGCTGTAGCTGTTGGTGTCTGTCGTGCTCGACACGGCAAGTTTGCTTGTGACCCACGTCGAGCCAAGCACCGTGCTCGGAGCACGTCGGGCAGTTCCCCCTCCAAGCACCGTCGGAGCGCACTTCAACAACGCAGCTGCGCGGGTCCGGTTTATGGCAGAACGGGTCATGACCCGTATCCGTGGCCCGGCACTACCACGCCACTTCATGCAGGATTTTCCCGCAATAACGTTCTTGTGGCTTGGCGGGGGTTGCTGGTAATGCTCGTAGCATCAAAGGTCGGGAGACCCACCCGGCCCGGGCACAACTCCCGCGATAACGGCAGGGCTGCTTGGAGAGAGAAGGTCTGTCAGCCCAACACAACACCAGATCTGCGGTGCAAGCACAAGGCGCGACGCACAAGGATGGCCAATTAGCGTATATTTCCCAGCCTAACACGGGGGGTACACCAGCCGTAGCGCTCAAAAACTCCTTGACACAGGGTATGCGTGCACAATGAAGTAGCAGACTGGCTCGGATGCGTGGGTTTACTGCGCTGGCTTCCCGCCGAAGTGGATGATTGCACGAATGCACTGCACAACAGAACACGTAAAAACAGGGGGTATGACGCGGTAAGGAACGGGGTTGAGTGACATCAATCCACACGCAAAGGACAAACTTACATCGCCGGCGTGCATGGCGTGGAAGGCCTCATTGATCTCATCAAGGTTGAAGTGGTGCGTGATAAATTCGTCGACCTTGAGCTCCTTCTTCAGGTACATGTCCACGAGCGCTGGCACGCCATCGCGGCTCTTGTAGCCACCGAAGGCGGAGCCAGCCCAGCGACGTCCCGTGACAAGCTGGAATGGGCGGGTGCTGATCTCGACGCCAGATGCAGCCACACCGATGATGCACGACTGACCCCAGCCCTTGTGGCAGCACTCGATGGCCGCACGCATCGTATGCGCCAAGCCAATGCACTCGAACGTGTAGTCCAAGCCACCGAAGCCATCTTCCTCTGTCATATCGATCAGGACCTGCTGGATTGGCTTGTCTCCGTGATCCTTCGGGTTGACACATTCAGTGGCACCGAATTCCTTGGCGATCGCAAACTTCTTTGGGTTGATGTCTACGGCGATGATGCGGCGCGCGCCAGCAGCTTTAGCGCCCATGATGACAGCGAGGCCGACGGCACCCAAGCCAAACACGGCGACAGTCGCGCCCTTCTCGACCTTCATCGTGTTCATCACGGCACCAAAGCCGGTGGTGATACCACAGCCCAGCAAGCACACCTTCTCCAACGGCGCGGCTTCATTGACCTTGGCGACCGAAATTTCAGGCAGCACCGTGTACTCCGAAAAAGTTGAGGTACCCATGAAGTGAAAGAGGGTCTGACCACCGCATAGCGAGTTGGTGAACACCGAGAGGAGGTACCACCGTAGCCAGCGCTTAGTCGCTCACCTCGTTGTTGCGCTTGCACTTGAAGCGAGACGTGCCATCGGGCATCACTCCCTTTCCTTGAGTCGAGCGAATAATCGAGCACAGATTCGTCTTCGACGATTTGCTACATCATCAAGGAATGACTCAGCTCCGCAGTGATGCTTTCGGATGAGCAGCACGGATGAACTTACCAGAACTTGCACTTGCGGCACTGCGGCGTGTAGCAAGGAATCACGTGATCACCCACCTTGACAGTCGTCACGTTTGTCCCCACGCTTTCGACGATGCCGGCGCCTTCGTGCCCCATAATACATGGGAAAATGCCTTCCGGATCTTGCCCCGAGCGCGTGTATTCATCCGTGTGGCACACACCCGTCGCCAGGATCTTAATGCGCACTTCCCCCTCGCGAGGAGGATCGACGATGACCTCTTCGATCACGAAATCTTCCTTTGCCTTCCAGCAGACAGCGGCCTTGCATGTGATCGGTGCGGCGGTGCTCATGTTCCCTCGCGTTCTTGCTTGTCAACTCCTCGGATCTTGCTCGATCTCCAACTTGAAGGACGGAGCGCACGCCACCGTCACGAAGGCCACTCCAACCCGTAAACTTCATCGATTGCGTAAGATAATGAACGCTGCGCATTGGTTAAAATTCTGGCAGGCTGCGAACCAATGGTGTGGTGTGACACAATTCCTGTGATCGTTCAGAGTTCACATTCGAGAGTGCGTATGCGGTTAGGATTGTGCTGATGGAGCTGGCAATCATGTTGACTCCAAAAACGCATTTGGTTTCACGTTGTCACATTTGGACATGCCCGAGCTGGTGGTGTTCTGAGTTGTGACGCGCGTCGCCAGAATTCGCGAAAGAAACACAGCCGACCAAGTGTGGTGTCGTCGAGAATGATGAATGTTGCGTGTGTTCCTCAGCTTCCGATTTCTGCTAGTCAAATGAATTTTCGAGCGAGCTGCAACATCAGAAAGCGCTGGTGCCGATTCGACTCGTGCAAGCGATTAGCCCAATGCAGAAGCATCTTCCACCACTCCGCGTCGTCACGGCATTGGAGCGTGACGCTTTTCTGGCATTGCGCTGGGTGCACTTGACTTTTTGGCGATGCTGTCGCGCTGGCCACATGACGAGCAAGGTGGACATATGCAGCGTCATGCGATAAACTTGATTGTCTCCATGTGCTGACACCAGTTCTTGACTGAAACTCGTTCATCGTGTCTGAGATTGCTTTTCGGATCGTTGATCTTCATGGGTTTCCTTGAGGTGTCAAACTTGCCGTGATCAGCAGCGATTCAATCGACGACCTGCTGCTCGGTCGTCTTGTGGTGAGGAGCACGAAAGCCACAGATATCGACGCATCGGATGGAGTCGTCCAGCCAAATGCGACATCTGCGTAGCAGCGCCCCGGCCGAAGCCTTTGCCTCATCGCCTTCGCAACGTAGATGGACCAAACATTTGGATTGTCAGTTCAAGTCATGTGCGAGCCACCAAGACATGTGCAAGCAATCCCAGCCAAGTGGCGAAGCTCCATGCACTCAGGAACAGAGAATCTGAGCCATCGAGCGAGTTCCACCGAGCCAGATGCGAATCGGTCGGGCAATGCAAAGCCTGCCAGGATGGGGATGCTGTGCCGACGCCTGAACTTGGAACAAGGCGCCTTCGCCCACCATGCTGCGGCAGCATTGCTGATGCGTCCACGTTGCTCACAGGGCTTGTCGTCGCCCAGCCTCTGGCCGCGCGCATCCCCTTTTTATCTTCGCTGTCAGACATTTTGCCATGCCAATAAGATCCCAAAAGTGTTTGACCACCCCCTTCACCAGTGCGTTGCCCTGTTGCTTGAGAGCCCGCAAGTTCTCTTGGCCTTGCAGCCACACCGGGCCGGAAGAAAATCACGTGGATTCTTCATGTTGCTGGTCGCTGTGTTCTCAGACGCGCCAACTGGACTCGAAAGCGCAAGTGCGCACGCATGCGTCGCGCTGCCACGCCAGGTCAACTCCCCCAAGAGCGTGGATGCGTGGCGAGCACGCAAGCAGACTGCGCTCTTCCCCGACCGCCAACACAGACCAGCACGGCTGCCTGCTTCCTTGCTTGCTTGCTCGCGGACAGTGTCCTGCTCCCGGTGGACGTTGAGGGTTTACGAAACCCGCACCTGAGCAGCGTTGGTCGCGACAGACGGGCCATTTTTCCTTGCTCTGGATGGATCGATGTGTTTCGGCGCGACTGGATTTGTTGAACATGCTTCATTGCTGTCGGGTCTGTTGGGGGTTGGGAGCAAACCCAAACTGCACGGCACGCGTGCAGACACGCACAGGGACGACAGCGGCCGGCAATTGTTGCTGGTCCACTCAACGCAACATGCACGTCGAGTGAGAGTGGTGTGTCGAATCAACAAGGCATGGGGTGCCTCGTGGAAACATGGAATGCTGGTCGTGGCTGCGACTGTCCAAGGATGCAGCAAACCAGCGTGCACACGTGGATTGCGCTACGTGGAGGGCCTAGAGGCGCTCCGTGTTGTTCCAATTCGAGCATAGGTTTATGCATGGACAGGAGTTTGATAAAACAATCCCGATCGTGTGCGTGATCGAGGTACACAGCGCTCGTTCGGTGAGCCACACATCTCAACCGAGTTCAGAGGCTGAGCCAACCCATGAGCTGGCGATGGCACCACCCACAACAACGCCACCGTCTGCAACCTATCCACCGGGTGGATTCTGCCATCCATCGGTATAATAGTGTGTTGCGATATGCTGCTCAATGGATTGAGAAGAGAGCAAACTCACTGGATGCTCGCGTAGCAGTCTGGTTCATGAAGATAGCCAATAGTTGGGCCGTTTTATACGTTGGCCATGTCCTCCACCAAATGCGCAAAGCGGAGTTTGCTTGGTGATGCGGACGCACTCCAGCTGGAATCCAGCGGTCATGCTGGTGCGCAACAGATTGGCGTGATAGGCCAGCTGGCATGCGTCAAATAGACCGGGCTGTCCTTCAGGAACAAGTTCAACGAATGCCGCATCTCTACATGACAACCCGACCAGTTGGGGCTGATGTCGTGCTCCAAACACTCGACAACCGGGATCAGTGCTCTTCCCTTCTTTGCGTGTGAGCTGGTCTGCGCTTTTTCTGAAAGAGTGTCATCGCACCAGCTGGGTCGTTGTGCACGTTCATGCGTTGGACGGCCGGAAGCGCCGTCTCATTTGCGGCGGACCCCGAGCCACTGACCAGCAGGCCATCGTCAGCACGTCCTCGTAGCAAGGTTGATCGCCCCCCTCCCCTCCACTGACATCCCGCACTCAGCTTCCCAGAGTTCAAACGCCCCGCACGACCGCAAGTCAGCGGACGGGGTCTACCTCCGCCATTGTGCTTAAACCTTGGTGCGCTCCACGTAACAATTGTTGCCGTGTCCGCCGCCGACCCCCGCCGGTTCACCCCCCTCCCCAGAACCTCCACCGTCCCCCCCCTTCCACTCGTGATCTGCTTGGACGTGCGGCCTGTGTGTGTGTGCGCGCGTGCGTGCGCCAAGTCACAGTCGGCATTGAGATCGGGTGCCGCATCCACCATTCCACTTCCCGTTTGGTTCTGCGGCCGCCCGCGTACCTTGAAAGCCAGCACCCGTTGCAAGGTGGCAACCAATCACACCGAGCACGAGCCCGCCCAATCCCGTTCGCGGCGCCTACACCGTACCGCATCACCACCAGCCGCCGACCAAGTGGTTCGCGCCCCCCACCTCCTACGACATCATTCTTAGGTGTCCCAGCTCCAGGTCGCTACTAGTACGTGCTTGACCTGCGCCGACAACAAGTCGTTCATCTGATCGTGTTGGGATTGTGTCAAGTGCACCGCCCCATCCTTCCTCAAGTCAAGCTGAGTCCTCCCGTGTGGCGTGTCACTGCGACAACTTGCACTCCACTTTCGGAGCGGAAGTCGATTCTGGCAGTCCCTCCAACACCCCCACGGAAAGCCACTGCCAACTTGCATTCCATGCTCCCAAGCACGACGGGTCCGTCGTCGCACGTGACGTCTGTGGGCTCAAGCGGCGTGGTTTACCAGCAGCGACCCGAACTCGAGCAACGCGCACGGCACGTGCCAAGTCCGTCACATCACCAGCAGCAGCAGCACCATCTTCACCAGCCGGTCGCTGGGTACGCATCTGGTGAGCATGCGGTTCTGGATGTCCACGCAGCTGCGAGAACGGCACATGTGCGGCCGACGCTTGATATGTATTACCAGCCGCAATCTGATCACCAGCTGTATGACAGCACTCATCCAGGACCATATTTGCCAATGCAGCCGTCGCATTCCTTGCAAGCACATGCCGAAGACTCCAGCCTCACTTATGCAAACCCCTGCCACCAGCCTGTCATGACGCCGTCAGCTTCCATGTATGGTCCTGGAATGCACACTCACGAACACGTTCACCCGCACGCGCACGTGCCCACCACGTCGCTCAAAAGGAAAATGCCTGGACATTACAACAGTGTCCCATTGCCTGGCCACGGCGGCATGATCACCACCCAAAGCAGCGAGAAGCTCTGCGACCTGTGCCAGTATCCCGACCCGATCCTCTTTGCGTCCAAGTGTGGGCATCGCTTCCATTCACGATGTGTCCACATTTGGCCATTGCCACAGTGCCCAGTGTGTGATATCCCCATCAACCATGTGAGCTTGCTCAAAATGGATATGAACGTGCAGATCGACACCCGTAGCGGAAAATGGACGAAACCAGAAGAGAAGTTTATTGATACTATCCTGAAGGAATTCGACCGCAACTGCATGCCACTGGCGCACGGCACACCTGTGCGCCTTGTGTTAGCGAAGCTGCTGAATTGCTCGACCATGCGTCTGTCGAAGAAGTTCCAGAAGAACGCGCTCGGCAAGCGCACCTTCCGCATCCCCAAGGTCCCCAAGGGAACGACAGCCATGCAATTCGATCGCGCCGACCACGTGCGTCGCCAGGAAGAGTTTTCGTACATGGAGGGTCTCTTTCGTCATGAGCTGGTGGAACAATTCCGCCGGGAGAACAACACCGACGAAGGCGCGTACGTCGAAGCCGACAACCTGCGTCGTGCTGTCAAGCAGTTCTGGGTCGCCAACTTCCTGAAGTTCGCCGTCATCGTCGGGCAGCCTGTCAAGGGCCTCGACGTGTCGGATTCCAAGAAGCGCAAGCATGCGCTGCAGATGATGCGCGACGGCCACTTCGACGAGTTGCTCAGATGGAACACGTCGCCCGTCAGCTCGCCAACCGTATCACCGTTGCCTGGCGCAAGCACGTCAGCTCCCACTCGACCATGGGAACCACCATACCTGTCGTCGACCTCGCCCGTGTCGAACGAAAACCATCCGCTTCAGGCCAACAAGAAGATGCGTACGCCCGAGAACATGCCAATGCACCACTCGGGTTCATCGCGCACCTCGGACATGGACCCTGCATTCGCCTCGGCGCCACATCTCGCGGCCAGCTACGGTTACGACAAGATGGCGTCGTCGTACCTGTCGACCCGAGCCAACTACACGTCCCAGGCCTTCCCTCAGGCAAGCACTCCAGCTTACAGTTCGTCGTACCCGAGTACGAAGCCCTCGCCATCGGGCCACCTGCCACAACATACCCCAACTGGTTACCACAGCCACCATACCCCAATGCACTACTCCCATGATTACAACTCACAAACCCCACATCAGACCCATCCCCAGCTTCGCGGGGCTTCTCGTCATCCGCAGGAGGATCTCCAGTCGTCCTCCCAATACCCGAATGCCATGCTAAATCCGCTGCCGTACCGGTCCAATTCCTCGTACGAGAGCAGTCCAGAAGCCAAGCCCGAGCAGCAGCAGCACGCGTCCAACCCAAACGCGCCATGCCCTTGGGACGAACTGCTTGACGACATTTCCGAGTCCAACCCGCAAGTCGTCGATCCAGCGTTGCAAGCTTGGTCGAACCTGCACATCATGTGAAGGGAAACAGCATCATTGTCTGGCGCGGGGCGGTGACGACAGGTCGCGCGCATCACCTGCTGGCTCCAAAAGTTATGTTTCTCTTGTTCGTCGTATAGAGGTTAAGTGAAAGTATTTAATTAAGTGGAGATGTCAAAAACGAACCCTTTTGAGCATTCACGGGTGTTGTCCGAAGCCTTCGGTACCTTCGTGCAACCTCCCCATCTGCCCAGCGCCGCACTGGGCAGGTCGAGCACCAAGGGATATGATTCGCACCACCAACGTGCGGTCGCTGACGCGCATCGCTTCACGATGGCGTCGCGTTGCCACGGCCTCAACGCGTCTCGGCGGCCGACTAACGGCCACGCATCTGCAGCAGTTGGCGCCGATGCACTCCACAGCCAGCGCGCCGTCGCTGCTGGGAACGATCTTTGGCATTGGCGAGTTCGAAGGCCAACGCGACGTCGCGTTGCGCAGCACGTCGACGCAGCACGCGTTCGAGCTGGCGCTGCTGGATTACGTGGCCATGAACAGCTTCCCGGCGTCGGCGCTGCGCACGGTGCTGGTCAGCAACAGCGACTTCCTCATGGGCCACGTGCTGGTGGGCGCCAGCCAACACCTGGTGCCGGCCTCGCACGACGACGCGCTGGCTGCGCGTGAGTCGCTCCGGGTCGCGCAGGAGCTGCTGGGCAGCAGAGGCAATGGTATGATGGACGCCAATACGTAGACGGCAGTGGATGCGTGCTGACGAGCGGTGTGGTGGCCATGGGGACAGATGCGGCATCGCAGTCGGAGCGTCTGCATGTGCACGCGTTGGATGCGATGGTGAATGGACGCGCTCGCGAAGCAGCAATGATCTACGAGACGATCCTGAGCGCAGATCCGTCCGATCTGTTGGCGTTGCGATGCAGCTACGACCTGTATCTGCAGCTCGGGTACGTGCTGCTGTGGTGTGAGGGCAGACAGAAGATTCAGTGGTTCACGGGATCAATTGGTCTGATGCAGCGACTACAAGAACTTGCTTGGCACTGTGTCTCGGCGCCTGCCTTTGTGGTCACCGGCGCAAAACGGATACAGCCACCTCTTGTCGATGCAGGCGTTTGGCTTGATGGCATTGGGGCGGCTCGACGCGGCCGAAATGCTGGCAGAGAAGGCGTTGACGATGAACGGGAACGACCGTTGGGCGTGTGAGTGTCAAACATCTCGTGGTCTCCTTTGTGGATACGTTCTAAATTGATGTGGTGGTTCACAGTGCACACGATGCTCCACATCTACGAAGCGCGTGGTAACGCGAACCACGGTGCTAGCTACGCGATGCAGCATCAGGTGCGTGCACTGCGGTGTTGTCAAAGTCTTCTCTTATCTGCCACCGCACACTCATGCCTCGTTGATAATGCATCAATCCACAGAACTCCTTCGACAACGGTGGCCCGCTGGAGCGCCACTTGTACTTCCAGTGGGGGCTGTTTCTGATGGAGCTCGGGCGCTACGACCGCATCAACAAGTTTATCGAGCTCCACATGCTGCAACCAAACCAGAGTTCGCTTCCGTCGGTGCAGGCACTCTGCGACGCCACGCAAATGTTCTGGCGGCTGCATTTTGCCAAAGAGGACACATCGGCGCTCTTGCACCAGCTCGTAGACGCCTGGCACAGCGTTTCCGCAAACAACGCGTCAGCCACGTGGTCTCCTCTCCAGCTTGTTCTCCGACACGTACGTTCATGGCTTCATTCGTTCACATGCGCTGTCGTGCGAATCTTACGTGCGCACCCATCACAGAGCATCTTCGCCGCCTCCGGAGCTACCCATGACGTGCAGCAGCTGCCAACAGGTAACGATTCGTGGCTGATGGATCAAGCGTCGCGGCTGACCATGTGGTAATGTTCTTCGTAGACAACTGCGTCGATGCATCTCGGGTGGGTTCTTCCCTTGGTGTGACACCCGTGCAACTCAGCTTCGACCATCCACCAGGTGGGTGTTGAATGCCGTGTCTCGATTGCGCCATTGTAGCTGCCTGACCGATGGCATGTACAGGCGTTGTGAAGACAGTCTACGACGATGTGTGCATGGGATTGACAGCATATGGACAGGTATGACCTACAACCACTGACACGCGCAATTGCCGATTGCTCATTCACCTGTCCTTCCCAGGGAGCCTTCGAAGACGCCACCGCCGCGCTGACACGCGCACGAGGCAACATCTCTGTGCTTGGCCACACCCATGTCGAGCACGACTTGTTCGACCTGCTTGCGATCGACAGGTGCGTGCTTGGTTAGCAATACAATCGATCATGCGTTGGAATGAGGAGGTTAACACTGTGGCGTGCTATTTTGGCGGCAGTGCAAGTCGATGCGCTGACTTGACACTAGCCAAGCTGCTATTGAACGAACGGTGAGTGTCGGGTGAATCCACAAGTCGAAGCTGATTACTGAGAAATCTCATGCTTGCTTTGGAACACGTAGGTTGAGCGCGCGACCACAAAGTGCGCAATCGTGGCAGTCGTACTCGCGGGTCTCGGAGACGATCGGAGACGCGTCGGCGATGCGTGATGCCCAGAACATGAGCTACGTTCTCGGCCTGGGCCAAGGAGGAAACCAAACGCATTAGATTGAGCACGATGGAGGAGGAAAACAGCTAGGGAGCAAGTGAATAGACGATATGTGTTCATTGATGAAATCTGGTCTTGCGTTGAGAAACCCTGGCACACGCTGTCGTAGCACTGACTCCAGCAAGTGGTTCGAGACTGATCGTCAACCATAATTCTGACGAACGCGAGGTCAATGATCGGAATCGTTCCTAGTATCTATTGCTCGCAATTATCTCCCTGGGCGACGGCGACATGGAAACACCATGCGTTCTACTGCATCACTTGCGCTTCCTTGAGCACGCGCAACGCCTTCTTCGTGTCACCTTTTCGCAGCAGCACATAAACCAACAACTCCAACGACTCACGGCACGACGGGTTTTCTCGCACGGCGCGAGTCACGCTCTCTTCTGCTTCCGACGTCTTGTTCTGGAGAATCAACGTCGTGGCGTTGTTGACGTGGACACCCGCTCGAGCTTGTGAAGGCTGCAATTCGACAATGTTAAAAATGAGATACGTTGGCGCCTGGTGTGTTGAAAACATGCAATGCTCACCTGGATGTTCGCTTCGCACGCGTACTCGTCTGCCAATCCCATGAGGTCCTTCTCAGACTGAAGCATGTCAGTGGCCTCTGGAGATCGCGACAGCATGCACAACGCTTCTGCGGCGTACGAGCACGCCAAAAACCTACGTAACCGGAGAGGTCAGCTCGCAGTTGGAAGAAACACAAGTGCTGACGCTGAACTTACCGGTTAGACTTCGTGCACGACGACAGCGCAAGCAGATCGTTCGCAGTCGTGAGAGCGAGCTGTGGCTCGTAGACGCACAAGTAAACGTAGATCAAGTTCACCATCGCCTTCTGTCGCAACAAATCAAGAGCCTCGACGCTTGTGTTCGACTCAGAAACCAGTTCACTCAAAGAAACTGATGGTGGGGGCGCCGCCACAACAGCTCCAAAGGTTGGCGGTGCTGGGTTTCCGGTCGCCTTGGACGCTTCAAGCAACTGGTTGCACAAGAGCACTGTGTTCTTGAAGCATTTCGCAGCAAACGGTAGATTCATCTTCGGTGTACCTGTCCAGACAGCAGTGTCAGCTTCAAAGCGTCAAGAAACACTAGAGATTCGATCGAGATCCTACCATCCGGGACAGCATTGTTCTTTGCCTTCCCATTCTTGGTTGGCACCTCAATATCTTGAGATGCCGAAGATGGTAGGGTAGTCTGAAGCAGGACACGACGGTGCGAGCCAGAACCAATGATCGACTGTATCAATCCACTCTTGCTTCCAGAGGACGAGGCCAACTTCTGTTGCTGATCGAAGGCCGCTGTGCAACATTCCCCCATGCGGAGCCACAGCTTTGGTCGGTTGAAGAAGAGGCGCGATGATGCGTGAAAGCAGCGGAACGCTAGCGAATACTGTCCTTGCATCAGCAAATGAATGCCGTTGTTGTACATGATCTCAAACTGAGATGAGCTCTGCAAAAACATGGAAGTCTTTCAGATCCGGAACTTCATCTTTGATGAGCCCACCCCCACTCACATTGATGACGACTGCTTCGTTCGTAACCTTAGCTGGCTTTGAAGATGTCTCCAACGCACGCGAGAAGTACGATTGAGCCGCTCGACGTTGCCCCATCTGGAAGTGAATGCAGCCCATGTTGTTGAGGAAAATACTCTGTCACAACCACAATAAGTTAGTTGTTGTCGTGATACCGGGACCAAAGCAGAGAGGTCTCACCTCATCGACTGCTTCCTGTGTGCACGATGCCAACAACTTGACGCACTTCTTGTAGTTCTTGCGAAGGTACTCTAGGTTCGCCTTCAAGAAGAGCGCTGTCGAGTTCTGCACGGCCTGCGAAGGGTGGCAGATTGTCGTCGATGTCTTCTCCGAGCCCAGCGACGCAGCAGCGCCGTCAACGGGCGCCGAACCTTCATCTGCACGCTCGCGCGACTTCAGTTCCTTCTGGAAAATCTCCAGCGCCGACTTCACTTCCTTCTTCGCAGTCTTCAGGTTGCTCTGAAGCAGCAGAATCTTGGCTTTGTACAGGTGCATGCGGAAGCGAAACTCGACGACATCCTGGCTTTCCTTGCGCTGCCGCTCGGCCTCGTTTGAGGCACCCGACGCGTCTCCTGCTGCCGCAGCTCCTGATCCCTGCGCTGCATCATCCGCGTGCGAAACGAGTTGACCATTGAAGCCGTGCGGCTTCTCCAGGTACGCCATGATGGACTGCGCCTTCTTCAGCGTCGAGATGCGTTCGCGCTCGACCGTGACGCAGCCGCGGCTGCTATGCATCACAATGTCCAGGTACAGGAAGCACACGTGCATGGCCACCTTCTCGTCGATCGGCTCGATGTTGCGCATGAGCACCTCCAGCACAGCACTGGCGGCTGCGTATTGCTTCTGCTGGAACAAACACGCTGCGAGGTTGTAGCGAATGAACGACGACTCGCGCTCGATCGAGAACCCGCCGTCGTCCTTGTCACCATTCTTGCGCTTCTCCGCTTCCTCCATGACCGAGCTCAGCAGGTTGCGCAGGTTGCTCTCAAACTCCTTGGCCGAGTACTTGGCCGACACAAAGCCCGCTAGCACCAGGTTGTGCTGCACCTTCAGGTCACGCTCGGGCGCGATCTCCTCCGACAGCTTCTGCAACGCATCGATCGCTTCCACGAACTTGCCTGCACTGGAATAACACAACACACAAACGCATAGCAACCAGGCCATCCAACGTCAGTTCTCCCGCGCTGCGACCGATCTTCACGGCTTCCGCGCGCGCCAAAGGCCACTCACTTGTACTTTTGCTGCGCGCGGTGCGCCAGCGACGACTTGTTGTCCTTCACGCGCGAGTCCCCTGCCATCGCCGCTCGCTCGATCTCCACTCTACCGCCTGCAACACACACAGACAGCCATAGCCACAGCCACGACGCGTGACGCCACGTCAGTCGCCATGTCATCGGGCGGGTACGGACGCTGCGTCCTCCCCGCGTCGGCAACCAACAACGCGCCACGATGGCGCTGGAAGCACGTGCGGCACGTCCCCTGTCCTATACACGCACACGCACCTGGTTGTTGGCCGTTGCAGTGCGTGCTTGGGCGGCGTTCCACGGCGCTGCTGCTTCCGCCGCTTCCTGTGCTTTGCTGCCTCGCCCTTCCGCTCTGCGCGACCCGGATTCCTCCAACCACAACCCAGCGGTGCGCGCTAAAACGGAGGATTTAGCGACGAAATACAGAAAAACGTATGATTTAGTGAAACACAGGATATCGGGCAGAAATATCAAGATACAAAATATATACTTCTCTTGTCGATTGGGTTCCGTGGCAATATTTATATATAGTTTTTGCGAGTTCCAGGCAACTCGACCTAGAGTTCCAGATTGACTCGTGATCGAGATGCTCTGTGATAGTGTGAGTGTGGTGGGATTGAATAAGTTACGCGTGGGACTACTGCTGAGGACACAGCGAGCTCATCTAGAAGTCGCCCGTGTCGAGGATCGAGTCCATGAGGTTCTCTTCCTCGTTGCTCAGCACGCTGCCGCGACGGAACGAGCCCGTGAACTCGTTCTCGTTCTGTTCCTCGGCCTGCGGTGTACAGTGCAGGCGACCGACACCGACTGGCGCACTGTGGAGCAAGCGCCGGGAGCTCTCGCCTCCCGCAAACTGAACTGGCGGCAGTCGTGCACCTGCAGCGCTCGCATTGCCGTCGGCGTTGAGTCCCGTGCTGAGTCCGCCCAGATGGACAGTCTGGGGTCGTTCACCGTCCTTCTTCATTTCGCAGTCGACGAAGTTCTTCTCGAGCTCCTTGAGCATCGACGGCTTCACGTCCTGCAGCTTGGCTAGCACCAATTCCTTGCCCACCAACCGCTGCGTGCAGAGCGCCACGTCCATGGCAATCTTGCGCACTTTGTCGTTGGAATGGCCCAGTGCCTTGCTCACGGCCGCGAGCACCATCGTGGCGCTCAAACCTTCAGACTGGTAACCAAACTCTGGAATAAGTAGACGCAACAGGTGCATCTGTACGAGCGGATCCGTTTCCTTGGCGAAAATGCACGAGAGCGTGTAGCGCAGCGTGTGCGCGTTGGTCAGCCGCGTTAGCTTGAGCACACAGCGACAAGCAGCGCGGTTGGTGCGGTTGTTGGGCTTCTGCATCGTGCTGAACAAGCGCATGGTCGTGAGCAAGATGACGTCGCGCACGTTCTCTTCGCGCCACTCGACGCATGGGCCGTACACTTTGACGAGCGTGCTGAAGCAGTCCATGGCGCTATTGACCACTGGCGCGATACTGTCCGCCAGACATCGATGCAAGATGACACAGTAGGCGAGGAAGTTGTGCTGCACGATGCTGCCGAACGCGGCTTTTACGTCGCGCAGGTCTGATTTCGCCTCGGTGATGCTCTTGTCCACGTCCACCAGCGCTTCCTTGCGGTCGCTCCAGGTCTTGCTCTCGAGTTTGCGCCACAACACGGGCCCGACGACCGTGGCAGCGAGCGCCAACTGTGCCTCCAGCAACGCCGCGCTTTGCGTCGAGTCTTCAGCTGGCACGGCTACGAGCTCGACGCCACGGACGTCGTCGTCTCCAGCTAGGTCGTCAGCCTGGTTGGTGCTAGCCTGAGCCTGGGCGGCCTTTGCGCTGGCCTCCTGCTCGCGCTTGGCCAGCAGCTCGTCCACACGGCGGTTGATCACTCGCAGCATCTCTGGCTTAATGCCCACTAGTTGGGCGTTGACGGCTTGGCCGTTGACGAGATGCAGATCTGCCACAAGCTCGACAGCAGCCTTGCGTGTGCGCTCTTCGGCGATCTTGAGCGCTGGCAGCGCAAATTGCATCACGACATCGATGCTCAGCCCAAGCTTGGCGTCAACACCGATCTCGCGCACTAGCAAGTGCAACACATCAACGCGTTGGCGCGGAGCAACTTCGCGGGCACTCAGGTGGAGCAGGATGTGCGGCAAAGTCTTGAGCTTGCGGAGCTTGGCGAGTCGCAGCAACGCCTGCGCAGCCTCGCGCTGGGTGCGCTTGTTCGAGTCGGCGAGCTTGCCAATGAGCGACCGCGCGAGGTTGGCGAGCTGTTCGTTCATGGGCTGGTACTTTACAAACGCGCGTTCGAGCACGGGTGCGAACTCCTTGACGACGGCGCGGAAGCACTCGAGCGCGCAGTACATGACGGGCGCCACGCGGTCTTCAACGCCGCCCTGGATGGCCGCAATGGCGGCGCAGAACAGCTCTCGCTTGTTCCGGGCTTTCCCCAGGTCAGTCTTCTTGATGACGTACTGGATGGCATCGAAGCCGTCTTGACGGTCGCCCCACGGATCGGCACCGAGCATGCGCGCTACGCGTTCGCCAAATTCCTGCGTGATGGCAGCACCGGCATCAAACGCAAACGCGCTGGCGTTGCCTTGGTCGGCAGCGTTGGCGCATTCCTTCTCGTCAGTGACCGAGCTAACAGCAGCAGCATCCTGCTGGTCTGGGTCGTCACCGTCGGGCTTGGCGCCGTCTGGCTCTGCTGGGTCACATGCGTTAGCAAACGACGACGCGAGGATCGGCGCTTCCATCATCGATTGCGATCGCTTGCGCTGCAGCTTGGCTGTGCGCTTGGGCGATGCTGCCCGAGGCGCCAGGTGCTCGAGCGTGATCTGCGAGCTCACTTCTTCCTGAATGCCCTGGAGCGACGGCCGACGGCCATGACCTCGGGCGTTGTTGTTGTTGTTGTTGCTACCTGCGTTGTTGTTGCTATTGTTGCTGGCAGCAGCGTTAGCTCCGACAGTTCCGTTCTTCATTGGTGAGGACGGATACGTCGCGTTGTACGCCTGGATCAGCTGCTGCTCCTGTTCACGCGGATACGAGAAACGCGCTGGTGGAGCTCCAGCGCCACGGCGCTTGAGTGGTGAGAACGCCAATTCCTGGTCGCCAGCGGCGACCGGGCCTTCGCCTCCAAACGCGAAGTCGCTGAGCAACGGTTGTGCCTTAGCTCCACAGTCCTTGCTGTCGACGTCCTTCGCTCCGCAGTCCTTGGCTTGACTGGCCGCAGAGCTAGAGCTACGTGTTTCTTTGGATTCGCAGTCTGCTTGATCTGGTCCGCCACGGTGCTCCAGACTTGTTCTAGCCTTGGCGTCGATCGCTGGCTCCATAGCTAGCTTCCGTCCGGGACCAGACGCGCTCTTGGCTGGCGATGGCATGCGACTCGGAGATGGCGGCGCCGCAATCTGCACAGGCGATGGTGGTGACGGAGCCATTGTCAATGACACAGCTGGTCCAGCGCGGATCTTGTTGGGCGACAGCCCGATGACCATGAGCGCCAGAGCTTGCTGCTCCTGCAGCTGCTGCACGTCGACGATGTCGTCGGTCGCCGGTGTCTTGGTCTGGTTTCCCGGCTCCATATCGTTGCTTTGCTCGTCGAACACCTCGACGGGCTCGTCGTCGTCTTCTTCATCGTCCGAGTACTCCTGACCACCACCATTGCCCTTGGGATAATCTGACGCAAAGACTTCCTCGTCCGGATCGCCACCGTCGTCGCCATCGGCTTCGACGTCCACAGCAGGCGATCGCAGGCTCGTGTGGCTCTCCGAGTCCTCCGACCAACGACCATCGAACTGGAGCACCTCGGTCTCTGCTTCCTGCGGTTGCGGACCTTCGTGACGCCCCACGGGCGTCTCCTTACCGTGCAAGTGCTTGGCGTCGAACTCGTGCACCGTGTCGTCCGACAGCGCCGTCTCCTTGCTCTCAGCATGCGCAGACCGCACCACTTCTTCGTGCAGCTCCTCGTTCTGCTGCTTCTGCTCTCGCTGGTGTGAGTGGTGCTGGTTCTCGTGCTCGTCGTCATCTTCGCGTCGAGACGACGTTCGGCGCTTGGCAGCCGACGGTGGCGCCCGCAACACCACGCTCTCGGGCTCGATGCTGGCGCGTAGGTCCTTGTCGGTCGGAGATACGTCCAAACTCGCCGACGACGACTGCTTCTTGATGCCGAGTTTGGTCGAGAGCTTGGACTTGATGCGTCCCATCATGCTCTTGCGCTTGGGCAACGTCTTGAGCGCGTCCTCATCGTCGCCGTGGTCCACGAGCTTGGGCTCACTCTTGCGCGGGCTCAGCAGCGTCGGCATCGTAGCAGCGACGACGACGACGGCGACGGCGGCGAGGGAGACAACACGCTCGACCGAGTGGCGTCGTTCTCGAGACGGTGGCGAGGACGCGAGTCCTACTGCAGCCGAACCAGGCGACCAGACTTACACGGTGAGCGGGCACACACACGAAGCAATGCAGTGAGTTGCAATGCGATGCCAGGCAAGGCGCGCAGCGACAGCTCTCGCGAACGGGTGAGCTCTGCGTGTGAGTGGATGGCGGCGGCGCCAGCCAAGTGAGCACAGGTCTAGCCCGTGCTCATTTTTATCCAACTCTATGTATGTCTCAAGCCGGGCAAGCCAAGCCAAGCCAAGCTAAAGCAAATCTTCCTGTCTTGCTCTCCTGCGGCGGAACGGCACATGCTGCGCCCACACAGGAAGGCGCAAGCGTGTGGGATCATGCAGATACGCTGGCTGATAAGGTCAAGACCAGATTCAGGAATCTGGAAATAGTTCGAGGGAAGTCAAAATGTGTTGAGCACCAAGACGACCACGTGTGCGCGCGAGCGCGAGCGTCTTCAATCAGACAAGATCCCTGCGCCAGCCTGTGGTGCGTGACTGCGCTTTGCCGGGCTACCGGGGTCATAGCACTATTCTTGGGGAAGGACAGAACTCGAAGATGCAGCTGCCATATGCACGACGCATAGCCAGAGCCGTCGTCAAGCGCTCCGGCCGCCGGCGGCGGTGGCGATGAAAGGCATCGTGCGGTTGCTTCTGTGAGGCAGCATGGAGGTGGCGCAGGCTGTCGCTGAGCCGCCGCTGCTGGCCAGCTTGGTTGATGCCCGGAGCGCTGTGAATACACTGCAGGGACTGACAGACGAGATCGGAACTCTCGTCACTAGCCCGCTGCTGAAGACAGTGCAGGATTACCAGGAGCAGGTCACCCCAAAGCTCAAAGAAGCTACATCCAAGTATCAAGCGCTGTCTGCATTCTTGCAGTTGCACAAGAAGGACCATGACAAAGAGTACCGAGCACTGCAGCGCGATTACGTCAAGGCTATGCAAGCTCTGCAGCGTGTCCAGGCCGTCGGTGCTCAACGTCACGAGGCATTATGCGATTCTGGTACGCTGCACGTAGTTGGTTGACTTTGTTGGATGTCATCTGACCATGATGTGTGAGCCATCAGACTATCTAGCGTCGGATAAGATCACACAGGAGGATATCCTGACGGCTAAGCAAGCTGTGCTCGAAGCCGGCGAGATCGCTCATGGCGCCATCGTCATTCGCGACTTATTCAGCGAATTTGGGACCATGTTGCACGCACAGGGCAAAGGTATTGACCAAATCGAAGAAAAAGTCGAACAAATCAGCATCGAAATCGGCAAGGGAGTGAAAGAACTCGAGCAGGCGCAACGCCTCCAGGCCGAAGCACGACAAAAGTACCTGATCATTCTCTGTGTCGTGCTCCTCATTCTCACGGCTATCATTGTGCCGATCGTCATTACTTTCGCCAAGTAGTGCCAATGCCATAAGTTATTTCGCAAAAGTAGTGAACATTGATCGGCCAAAAATTCGAGATTTTCTCGAAGTCTGTTTCTCTGGGTGGAAGCTGATTTTGCATGATCCTAGTCGTCATGGGCAGCGTATAGCCTCTGGACGAAGTCATACATGAACATGCCGACCAAGCCGAGGGGTTGGACAACACAGGTTACCACGCTCGTGTCTGGAGGTGACTGGCGATCACAGTATGGGGTGCCCAATAGTTGGAGCTGACCACTGAAATGCGCACTCATAGCCCATGCCGGCACAGAGTCGACGAGCGTGCTCTGACCAAGCAGCACAAAGGACACGGCTGTGTCCATCGTCTCGGGCAGTTGATGGAACGGATTTAGCTCGAGGGTCAAGCAGGTCACAGACTCGGGCTTAGGGTGGACACATTGGAAATGTTGTTGCCGACCAATGACAGCCAGTATAGGTTCATCTGCAGCAGCATGGGTGGGGGAGCACTTGGAACTCCGAGAACTCGAGCTATAGCATCGTCACAGATACCCACTCTTCATGCAACGTTGACGACAGCGACGTCAGATGTCGTTCAGAATCGGTGGCAGCGGTGCGCCCAGCAATGCAAGTGGGATCGTCGTGAAATTGACGAGCACGAACATCGTGTAAGTCCCTTGGGACTGCGTGACGACGTCATACGCGGCGTCGATGTCCAACGTCAAGACCGTCGAGTTGTAGAAGTCGATACCCAGCAAACTCGAAGTCGCAAATGGCGCGAGGCACTTGAAGTGCTGGGCAGTGCACCAACGCCACGACCAACAGCGATTCGTGATCGAGGTCGACTAAGTCGGCGTCCAAAATCGTGCCATTCGGATCTCGGCGGCAGTCAGCATGGAAGACAGCACACGGGTAGACTGATGATCCCCAGAGATTGAGAGATCGCTTGCATCCAGGCAAGCCGAGCCCCCACCATCGCAACCGAGCATGGCACCGGTGACGACAATCCCGCAAGCGATCATCAGACTGTGAACGAGGAACGACACGCTTTGCCGTCGCGTCGATTTGGACAGGCTTCTTGACATCTTCGGTTGATTAACTTTTGCTGCTCGCGGCATCATCAACATTAAACCCGGAGTTTCCTCTGTTCGATGCACTGAAACAGCTGGTCGATGCTCGAGTAGATGCTTTAATGTGGCAGGAGCTTCGAGACAAAGTCAAAGATGGACGTAGAAGCTACCATCCCGTCCTCCAGCAACAGTTCAAGGTACGTGATGTCGCTGTAGTACGTGTCTGTGGTAAAGCCATACGAAAGCACCTCGTATTTGGGATAGTAAAGCCCCTTGGACTTGTTGTAGGGAGATGGCCAGCCGCGCTTGGCTGTGCCTGAACGCAGATTGTACGGACGACGCTTGTGTATGCAACGTTCCGTGAAGAGCGGAGAAGCACCGGATTGTGGCACGCTCTATCTCCACGGAGTACGAGGAGTGTGGTCGGTGGTTGTTGTGTGCCACCGTGCAGCGGCATGGTTGTCAGTTCTGTACTTAGCTAGGGGGTGGCTAGTCGCTGACGATGCCAAACACAAAAACGGACAGAGAAGTAAGTTGACAAACACGACGCTTCAACGCTGCTTTCGCGCTCTATCGGCCTCCCTTCCGAGCCTTGATGTCTGTGGCAAACGCCGGACTGGTAGCTAGAAGGGCCCAGAGAAGGTGATCACAAACGTGCTTTCACACCCACACGCTGTTATACTCGGTGTCGATGACCTTGCCGACAGCTGGGTTCTCATATTCTTTCTGCGGTCGACGTGCTGGGACCATTCACTTGTCAGTCGTCCACTGCTTGCTGGGACAGATCTCAAGCATAGCCAGTGAGACCGTCTATCGACGGCATTGTGCTGTTTTCGTATATCAATCCAGACGTGGCTCGACTTGCCATTTGTCATCGATGGTGATGTTGTGTCTTGAGTTCTGAACATCTCAACGCTTACGTAGCTGCGCCTCTGCGGGTCGTCATTGCCGGGCGAAACCCACAAGGACGGGCACAACAAACATCAACATCGCTCCTTACTTCTAATATTTGCAGATTTCTCCCAAGTCTTCGGCTGCCTACACCCATACCCAGTTACCGTCGGTGACTGCCAGGTTCGAGTAGTTGTATCCGCGACCGAAGAAGTTCGGCGGCGCATACAGCTGCTCAGGACCTAGCAATGCTGACACATTGACGCCCTTGAGGTCGTCGTTGCGCACGAAGAAGCAGTTGACGCCATGCGACTCACAGTACACGAGCGAGTACCCGGCACGGATGCCCCAGCGGTAGAACGCGGCCACGCCAGCGCCAAAGTAGTCTGAGTTACCATCCCACCCACTTTGAGGCTGGTATGCAACTGTGCGCGGCTCCGTCGGTGGCACGTGGCTGTTGTATTCGACAACAATGACGCGAGGCTGGAAGCGCTCAAGCTGGATCGCCTGGAGGATCCAGTAGTCGTTAAAGTCGACGTCGACCGACAGCAGATCGAACGCCTTGGGCACGTTATGATGGGCAAACAGGTCGTTGATGTTCTCGGCCGTGATCCACGCCTGGTGCAAGTTGATGGTCGCGTTGGCGAACGAACCATCGAGCAGCAGGCCGGTCCAGCCGAAGCGCTCGCGCCAGAATCGACTGTTGCACTCACGACACGTCTCGGTACCAAACTCGACGTAGAACTGGTGTTGCACGCCAATGTGGTTGAAGATGGCCTGAAGCACGCCATCTTCGCCGTTTTGCGAGAACAGCCCCCACTCGTGCTCGTACAGCTGGCAGATCCAGCCCAGTTGCGCTGTCTCCAGTGCTGACGGACACTGCGCCGGTCGACGTGGCGATCGTCCAACGGGGTGAGCGATGAACGAGTCGTCCGTGGCTAGCACCTCCATGTCTGGCCCTAGCTCCAGGTCCACCGCGTACGTTCCCGCCAGAGCGAAGCACTTGTTGTGCTCGTTCAGAAGCAGCACCGAGATCTCGTGCGCGCCTGAGTTGACATTGAACACCGGGGCTCGGAACACCGTCACTGGTTGGTTGGTCTCGGCGTTGAGTACGCGCTGTTCCACGAGCAAGTTGGGCGAGTTGAGGCACACATACGCGCTGCCGTGCAGGATGCAGACGCGATGGGCAGGGTCCTCGAGCCGAAATCCCTGGGTCTGGATCTGGAGATTGAGAAACGTTTTGTTGCCATCGTGGACCGCCGTGTTGATCTGCAGCAGCTCGACCGTTGGTTCGACGATCTCGAAATGCACCGCCGCGAGCACGTCACCGCCGTCGTTGCTGGTGGTGTTGGACGGTCTCGACGTGACGTAGACCATGTGCGCCCCCAGCGCCGGCGTATGAGCCACAAAGAACACGGGCTCAGGCAGTGGCAACGCGCCGCAGTAGATCGCACCACCGTCGTCCGCGAACAGACACACGTCTTCTCTGCTTCCGGCGGCATCGTCGATCCAGTCCACTTCGACGTACACACGTTCCGAGCGCGGATACAGCCGCGACCGCACAGGGCTAGTGAACCGTAGACGCTCCTTGTACATGCGAGCCGTGTCGGCAAACTTGGTGGCGGCTTGCTGCTCGACAGCACGCACGAGTTGGAAGCAATCGGCGGCTTTGACGCGCCAGGCGCGGCAGTGGCGCGTCACTTCGACGACCACGTCGTGCTCGTGCGTCACCTGCAGCGTCTCGAAGCGGTTGTCGATGCCCACCGACAGCTCCACAAACGGGATGTCGCTCGCCTCGAGGGCACAGCCCCACTCGTGGCTCGCCTCCTGGCGGATCGAGTCGAGCAGCCGGGCACAGGTCTCGGTCGCCAACGCTTTGTCGCGACAGAACGCGCTGATGGTCTCGTTGAACGGCTGCTCCGGCATCACCTCGAGCATGCCCAGCAGCGAGCGGTTGGCCTGGTCGTTGCCCGTCACTTCGAAGCGCAGCGAATGGTCGAGCGAGACGTTCACGAGCGCCTCGGTCGCGCCGACCACGGCCATGTCCTCCAGAGTCGCATATAGCTGGTTGTGAACCTGCGATCCATTGCATCAGAGACGTTTGTGTGACTGTGGCTGTGGTAGTGGTGATGGATGGGGCAACCTAGGCTAGGTACTCACATCGGCGCATTTATAGCTGGCCACTTGGTGCTGGCCACAGAGCGTCTGGGCGCGCTGGGCGAGACCATCAAACCGGTCGAGACTCACCAGCACGTGGCCGACATTAGCAGGCGGTACATTCAACCGCGCGCATTGTGCGTCCACGTCATTGCGCCATAGCACACTCATACACAGCGCCATGGCGATGGCGACGGCGCGCCATCCGTGGCCCTTCATGATCATCATCACCATCAATCAAAATGTCGTTCGCTGTGACAAGATCGACTTGCACCAAAATACCAATGTACTTATTGCACGCCGCAAAATTATCCTTCCAATTTTTCTCTGAAATAATTGGAACCTGTGGATGCGCTGGCCCGTCGGTGCGCGTCACGAGTGTCTGTTGCCGGACCAATCACATCCCACATTGCTCGTCGCACTTCAACTGACGCGGGTCCGTCATGCTCTTCCACCTGGCAAGATCGCGCTGTGATTGGGCCACTCCACCTAGCCCTGTCGATCCTTTGTGGGGGTCGTTGCTGTTTTTGGGGGCGCGGCACCTGTTTGTGGCTTTCTTTGCTGCCGACGCCGCCGCTGCTTCAAGTGAGTGACCGACCACCTGCGCCACAAGCCAACGCCCACACACGGCCGCACCAGCTCCAGCTCCAGCATTAGCACCAGCACCAGCATCAACGCCATCGCGCCAGGCACGCCATCGCTGCTGGTGCGTCGACCACAGGAACATCCAAGCTGAGCGACGCGCGTCCTGCCGAGTGGCCTGCGCTGCGCAAGCCCTGGGAGCTCTGGAGCTGGATCTCGCCGCTGTTCAACCTCGGCAGCTGCGTCTCGTGCGGACAAGCGGCGGTGCCGTCCACGACTGCAGCCACCGCACCACCGGCTCAGACAGCATCTTCGTCGTCGTCGGGTACGTGCATTGCCACGCTCGATCTGCGAGCGCGAAGGAGCTCTCCGCCCAGTAGCATCGGCGACGCATTGATCAAGACCAGCCACGCGTGCTCGTCGTACGCGCTGCAATCTCGAGCCATGTTAGCGACCTTGGATCTCCCACAGCGACGTGTAAGTAGCTCAGACAGCTCACAGAGCTCGCAAGAAGCCGACATTGTTGTGCAGAGCTTGCCGTATGGCAAGCACCGAGAAAGCCTCAGCGCTGTGCTGGGCGCCGACCGAGCCAATGCCAATGCACGCCGAATATCGGCCACTTCTACGGCCACCACTAGCTCGGACCTGTCGTCACCCGAGGACCAAGTGAAGACGTCGCTGTCATATTCTGTGCCGTCCGTGGCTGTCGTCACGAACACACCACGCAGCCGTCCACCTGTTGATGTCATTGCGACATACACCAACACGCCCAATGACAACCGAAACATCAAATCGGATTTGCTTCGATCTTCCCATGCACACTTCCCATCGCCTCGTACGTTGCTTGCCGTGGTGTGCACGCCATTGCATATCCAATATGATGCTGACAGCTGCTGTGTGTGCTTGTGTGGTCAGGTGCCCCTCAAAATCGCGTCCGAACATCGAGCGGCATGAGTCGAGAGGCCAGCGCCGACTGGGGATGGTTCGCCGACATCGACAGCAGCAGTGAAAGCTGGGGTGGCGATGGCTCGATGCTCTCATGGAAGCGTAAGCTCAGCGCTGACCTAGGAGCACAAGAAGGCACTGCATCTGTGTACGTCCTTGGAGACGAACAAGCCAACACACGCCTTACTGCCGCTCACAAGACGTTCACCATCACCACTGATGGCAAGAGCAAGGTCGTGTCAACCACCGTGTCGATCCCCAAGTTTCGTATCGTGCAGTCCCGTACCGGTGGTGATCGTCATGCTCAGTACCTGATCACGCTGAAGATGGGAAAGGATTTGTACGCCGACTGGCGGCGGTATTCAGAGTTCGGTGAACTGGCCAAGAAGCTTCACGCAGAGCGCTACAAGCGCTCGATTGAGGCGTGGAAGGGCATTGATTCGCGGTGGTTCAACCGCCTCGAGCCGTCGTATCTGCACCAGAAGTGCATTACGTTGGAGAACTTTATGCGTGAATTGATGTACGAGTCGCACGATCCAACAACACTGCTAGACTTCCTCGGCGGGTACCAAGCCAAAGTGAACTCGCGCCCCAGCGACCCGGTGACTTACCGCCCAAGTGCCCAGCTTCCGAAGGAGATGCGGCCGCCACAGCCACGCCATGAGCGTGAGCTCTTCGAGAAGATGTGGGCTGAGAACTTCAAGCGCTCCCGCGTGAATTATTCGGACGATCCGACCGACAAAGCGTAAAAAAATGGAGACCCGACAAACAAGAAATTTGACGGATCCACCCGTGATGAATGAATACTCAATGGCTCCAGCTCCAGCGTCGAATGGAGCTGCGTAACTTATTTAACGATTTAAATCTGATGTTTTGATGCATTCCACAGTTGAAGCATGTGCTACCAGGATGGTGATCGTAGTTGACGTGAGGACACGCGATCTTCTTGCCAGCTGTCACGCGCGTGGGCAACGACGTGGCGCTGCCTGTGCACGAACACACATCCTTCCCAAGCGCTTGCCAAGCGCCGCTTGGACATCGAAGCGTTGACCACGGCCACATCCGCCACCCGACAGATTTCTACCTTCCTGTGATAGCGCTCCCGGGATCCTCGACAGCATCGTCAGATTCATTTGATCAAGACGTGTGGGCTGTGCAGATGAGTCAGCAAAGCTCGCAGTGGAAGTGCATATCAACGGCCAGAAGGAGCGAAGCATTCTAGCGAATGGATGCGCTTGAGCTCCGTTGAGCTGCTGTGAACCACGTGGATACATGGTCGTGTTAACAGCACGAGCACCCTTTTGTCAACACGTTGCACTGTGCTGGCACGACAAGGGCGTGTCCCCTCAATCCTTGTTGAAGTTGCCGCAATTTAACAAGATACCGTGACCGCACCAAGCTGGATTGTTATAATAAACCCTTTCGGGTTTGTCCGTCGGTCACCAGAAAAGCGCGGGAAAAGGCGCGGTGGTGGTTTCTTGCTCTGGCGCTCCCGTCCATTCGGCGTTTCCGCCAATCACAGCGTGCCACCCAGAAACTTGTCGCACAGCATACAAATTTCTGGTCAAACTCCCGCACCCATTGGCTGCAACTCCTTTTTCCTCGCTCCTCATTGGCTTAAATCAGCTTTTGCGCTTGCCGCGCAACGAGAAACTCCAAGACCTTCATTCTTCGGGGGTCTGGAACTTTCGAATTTCTCGCACCTCCTTTGCAAGCAAAAGCCGCTGGGGTTGGTTGCTGTTCTCCTCCCTCCCCCTCTCGCCACCCCACCCCATACCCTCTCTTCACAACTGCTGTCAATTTCTCGTTTTCTCCCCCCCCTTTTCCTTTCGTGCCGTTCTCACGCCCATACAATCGTCCAGTCAAAACCAACACTCTGACCGCCTCCGCATGGGTTTGAACCACACACGAGCCACGAGCCAGCAACGGGTTGGCGCCAAGATCGCGGCGGTGCATGCGGCGGCGGCGGACGAGGTGACGACGTCCACACGCGAGGCCGCACCAGCACGCGCGCCGGTGGCGGCGACGGCCACGGCCACGGCGACGGTGACAGCGACGGCAACGGCAGTGACAGCGGTGACAACGAAGCACGCGACGGCGGCCACAGCAGCAGCAGCAGCACACAACCACGCAGGAAGAGGCAACAGCATGAAGCGGCAGCGAGCCGCCGTTGTGGCGCTGCAGACGGAGGCGGAGGCCGAGGACGTGCCCGAGCGCCACCCAGACAAGCGGCTCAAGCACGGCGCCACCATGGAGCCACTGCCAGCGCCGACGGTCGCCAGCGCGCGCTTGCTGTCGCCGCTGAGCGTGGCGAGCGCGGACGAGCTGCGGCAGCACGTGCGCGATGTGCGGCGCGAGGCGGTGCTGCGGCCGCTGCTGAGCGTGGTGGCGCGCTTAATGTTTCACAAATACAATCACGGGCTCTTTAACGTGCGGGTGGACCCCGTGGCGTGGAACATTCCGCACTACGTGGAGGTCGTCAAGCACCCGATGGATCTGTCGCTCGTCAAGAACAAGTGCTTGAACCTCGAGTACGCCTCGGCCGACGAGTGCGCCGCCGACATCCGCCTCGTGTTTGCCAACGCGTGTCTCTTCAACCCGCCAGGCCATGTCGTGCACGAAGCCGCCATCCAACTGCGCGCCGAGTTCGAAGCTGAGTACGCGCGCTACCAGGCCAAGTGCCTCGCCCAGGAGAAGCGGCGCCAGGAGCACTCGTGCCAGCTCTGCCTCGCCAACGTCTGCGGCATCTGCAACCAGAAGTGCATCAAGTTCGAGCCACCGCTCGTCATGTGTTCTGGGCCGTGCCAGCAGCGCATCAAGCGCCACGCCATCTACTACAAGACGCGCGACGCCGCGCACCACTGGTGTGGCAAGTGCTACACAGCGCTGCCGCGCGTGCTACAGCTCAAGGCCATGGACGCCGCCAGTGAGATCACGATGCCCAAGCAAGAGCTAGTCAAGGCCAAGTTTCTCGACGAGCTCACGGAGCCGTGGGTGCAGTGCGACAAATGCAGCGGCTGGGTGCACCAGATCTGCGTGCTCTTCAACGCGTGCGAGAACTCGGACGAGGAAGTGCTGTACACGTGTCCGCTCTGTCGTCTCCAGGAGCTGGAGCTGAGTGCGCCGTGCAGTGACGACGGCTCGGACGTCGAAATGTCGCCGCGAGAGACGTCGGTGGATGAGTTCCCGCTGAGCCGGCGCCGCGATAGCGTCGACTACTTTGGCTCACACAGCCCCGTGCCAAAGCAGAAGCCCGTGGCCAAGGACTTTGCACGCGTGCTCGGCTTTGGTGGCTCAATCGGCGGCCGCGTGTTTGAGTTTCTCGATGACGACGACATCGAGCAGTGCGAAGCTACCCAAGGTAGTGAACGGTTTGTTCAGAGCAAGGACTTGAAGACCACTGCGCTGTCGCGGTTCATGCAGAGCTGKGTGCGCGAGCACCTGCGTAACCTGGGCGAACACGACGCAGCGCGATCGATCGTCGTCAAAGTGGTGTCGTCCATCCAGGCGTCGTGCGCAGTTAGCAACATCGTGCGGCAGCACTTTCGATCAGACACACAGGAGTATCCAGAAAAGATCGATTACACGTCCAAAGCCATATTTGTGTTTCAGAAGATTCATGGTGTCGAAGTCTGCATCTTTTCCATGTACGTGCTCACATGTCTTCATGCTCGTTGTCCACAACTGGATACTGACCGTGATATGCTTGATGTTGCTCAACAGGTATGTCCAAGAGTACGATGAGAACTCGATCCTGCCTTCAAATCGCAATCGCACCTACATTGCGTACATTGACAGTCTGGTGTACATGCGTCCACGCCGGGTTCGGACCAGCTTGTTCCACGAAATCCTCGTGTCGTATCTGGCGTTTTGCAAGTCGAAGCGCTTCCATTATGCCCACATCTGGGCGTGCCCAACCACACGTGGCGGAGACTTTATCTATTGGTGCCATCCATCGTTCCAGAAGAATCCAGGAAAGGACCGGTTGCTGCAGTGGTATCTGAAGATGGCTGAGCGCGGCAAAGAAACGGGTGTGGTGTTTGATTGCCGTGATCTGTTTGCGTGCGAGTTTGAGAACCTAGAAGACACATTGACGACTCGGCTTCCTCCGTACTTCGATGGGGACTACTGGGCAGCCGAAGTGGAGCGACTTGCTGCGTGCCCACCGAAGCGCGGTAAGCTGACGAAGGAAGCGTACGAAGAAAGCCTACGAGGACAGAAGTTCCGTCAACGCCTCGTTGAATCAGTGAAAGCATCGCGCGAGTCGCTCTTTGTGATCTCGCTGCAGCCAGAGTGTTGCCAGTGTAAGACGCTCCTGGTCAACATCGAGTGCTGGAAAAAGCCATCGTTAGAGAAAGGAAGAGCCGAGTTTGTGTGCGAGACTTGCCGATCGGAATCGCCAAGTGAAGACGCGGGTTTGGAACGAGTGGAGCCGCCAGAGTTTGTCCGCGAAGAGGTCGAAGATGCACCTGAAGATTGCTTGTCGTGTCCGTTCGTGGACAACCGCGCAGACATGCTCAAGAACTGCGAGGAGCGACATCATCAGTTCGATAGCTACCGTCGCGCGAAGCACTCGACGATGATGCTCATCTACCAAATCCACGCCACTCAGACGCAACAAAAGGCGTGAGCCATTATTATATAGTGACAGTATGCAACATCGAGACGCAAGTCGTGCGTGCAGGGTTAGACAAAATGCAGTAATATCTATCGTCGTTATCGTCCATCCTTTGACATCCGAGCATCTCCGCTGTGCTTGCCAGCCTCATCGTAGTGCTTACAGGTCACACCTCAGAAGACGCTATGCAGATGAAAGCAGGATCTGAATTGCCAAGACTAGACGCATAGTAATGGAATGTCCACCTCGGATTGCTGTCGTCTATCAATGAAAAATATCGAGTCGAGACTATGGTGCTCTTCTGGTATCGTTTGCTCTTTTATATTGTTGTCTTTGCTTCCTATCAAGTGCCCACTCGGCTCGCGCCAACGCCACGGACCACGCCGCGCTGCATCCACGTTCTCTCTCCTTCACTTCTTCCACCTTCCGCCTTTGAGTGCAATCAACCAGCGGTCAGCGACGTGCTCACCCTTCACAGCCATCATCACAACCACCACGACACAGCGTCGCCCGTCGGTCAGGAGCGAACACACATCAAGGGTGGCAGTCACTTGCGAAGAAGCAGCGAAAGTGCCAACGACAGCGCATGGTCCGTGTCGTCAACGGGCTGAGTGGACACATACATATCATCAGCTTGCCACCGGCACTGACTGACTGGAGACTGCTGTCTGTCTTGTTTGTGTGGTCGACGGGAGGCAGTCAGCCGGGAGGCCTTCACGTCTACTCGGTTCGGTTGTTGCTGCCACGGCCGTCGACCTTGCCACCTCGTCGTCCGCCCTTGTCGCGTCTGTCCGAGTTGCGAGGGCCGTTGGCAGCGTTGCCGCGTCCTCCCGCTGTGTTTTCTCGGTCACCCGTGCGACGTTCCTTGTTGTCCTCCCGCTCTTTTCGCTCACCGCCAGCGCCGCGGGCCTTTGGGCCACTACGACCACGGCCACCGCCACGTCCTTCGGTGCGGAAACCACCACGCGAGCCATCTGAATCGAACAGAACCATCACAACCAAATCTTCAGCACCAGGATCCCAAAGCTAGGCCAAACATGACGCTGCTAGTGACGTACCATTCTTGCGTTCCGCACGCTCATCAACGGTGAGCACCTTGTCGAACAGCTTGAACTCATTGCCTTCGGCCAGGGCCGCACGCATGCTTTCCTCTTCCACGTAGTCCACGAACGCGTAGCCGCGCCCATTCACGACCGTAACGTTGGCAATCGTGCCATAAGGCTTGAACAGCTCACGCACATCGCTTTCCTTGGCCTGCGACGGAACTTCGCGAACGAACAAGCTGCAGGGATAGATAGATCACCCATCGCACATCGCCTCAGCACACGCTCATATCACACGACAACACCAGCTCTTGCGTTTCCGACATACCTGTGGTAGCGTGGCTTTTCCTTGGCTTCCGCACTGGCATCGGCAGGCTTGTCGGCCGCTGGCTTGGAGGCCGCCGCTGGCTTGGCTGGAGCAGCGGCAGGCGCCGCGGCAGGCGACGCCGGCGTTGGCGTCGAGATGGCGTTCACGGCGGCGACCTTGGTGCCGGCCGAGAACAGCGCAGCCCACGTCTTGGGCTTCTCAGGCTCCGCTGGCACTGGCGCCGCTGGGGTGGCTGGAGCAGCAGCGGGAGTCGCAGACTTAACAGCAGGCTTGACGGTCGACTTGGCTTCCGCCGGTTTGGCTGGCGACGCTGGGGCAGCGGCAGCTGGCGCTGGAGCGGCCTCGGTCTTCTTGGCTGGCGTGGCAGGCTTGGTAGCAGCCTTTGGCGAGGCAGCCTTGGCAGGCGACGCCTCCGCCACTGGTGCCTTCTTGGCTGGCGAAGCTGGCGCTGGCGCAGCTGGCTTGGCGGCTGGGGACGCGGGCGCGGCCTTGTTGGCCTTGGCCTTTGGCTCGTGCACAGGCGTCTTGGCCTTGGGCGACGACTTGGTGGCTGGCGACGCCGCCGACGCCACTGGCGTGCCGATGGCCGACTGCACGGTCGGCTTCTTCAGGTCCTTGCCCGTCGACTGCGGCGTTGGCACGACGACAACGTCGTTGTTGCTGTGCGCAGCGCCAGTGCCAGGCAGCTCCAAGAAGCGCAGCACGTCGTTGAGCACGAAATATCCGTTCGGCTGCACGGCGAGGAAGAACGTCTGCGAGAACGGGCGCGGCACGGGGCTGTTGCTGAGCGTCATGACGCCCGTGACCATGGCGAGCACGCCGCCGTTGAGCGAGGCCTGGCCGTCCATGGAGCCAGGCGTGAGGTCGACGCGCGCGCCGGCGTAGCCGCGGCTGAGAATCATGTCGTTGATGGCCTTCTGTCCGACGGTGGGCTTCTCCATGTGCGAGCCCACGCCGTGGCACCACTGCGAGTCGTTCTTGTAGAAGCGATGGAGCTGCTCCGGGTGCTTGGACAGCAGGTGATAGTACTGCTTGACGAAGGTGCTGCACACCGTGGCGGGCAGGTGCGCGTCATCGTGCTTGGCGGTGGGCTTGTGCTGCTCGGCCGTCATCCCGAGACGAGGTGGACGTGAAGAGAGAGAGAGCGAGCGAGGAAGGGCGAGACGAGGGTGCGGCCAGCCAGAGGTTGCCTTGCGGAATGGGGCCGCGCGAGCCGATTGGTGCCGCGCGGTGGTTGCCACCGCACAATCGGGGGGCCGAGGTCGCGCGAAGGTTGCGCCAACGCGCGTTCTTTTTCATGTGCAAAGATATGGGCGGGAGCGTCGCGGCGGGCCTGGTTGAAGTTTTCCAAATGACAAAAGGGGCAGTACCTCTTCAGTATTGTCTGTCTGTGACACCGACGACGCCGATGCTGGCGACGTGGCGCACGCGTTTGCACTTACTTATGTGGATGTGATGTGATGGCTGCCTCTGGAAGGCGTGAGTATGTGTCGCGTGGTGAGCGCTTGTATACTTTGTTTGTTTGTTAGGTGTGTGTGGGTTGTTTATGCAAATACATTCTGTTGCTCCTCGTCGGCCGCGTCTTCGTCGGCTGCTTCGATGGCGCTGAAGTTCATGAAGTGCGTCTTGCGGTGGATCTCGTGGTAGAATTCCTTCGGGTTGCCCAGCTTCAGGTCGTACTTCATGCCCGTGTTGTGCTTGACGCCCATGAAGTTGTAGTTCCAGACCTCTTCGTCGGGCACCATGTAGAAGCCCATGAAGCGATCCGACAGCAGCATCTGCACCTTCTCGTAATGCGTCGGCGCGAACCCTGCTGGGTTGGCGCCCGTGTCCTTGTTCTGGCGGCCCCACTCGTAGCCACCCGGCGTCAACTTGTACGCCGTCAGTGAGCACGAACCAGGTGTGAAGCTGCACGTGATGATGATCGCCTTCTCACCGTCCCATGCCGAGTTCTCTGACATGAGCTTCGAGTGGACGGTCACGTCCTGAGGAGGCAGGCTTGGCAACTCGTTCGGCTGCGTGTGGATCCAGCCGAGTGCTTCCATGTCCTCGAGGTACTCGTGCTTTGGCAGCTGAATTGGCACGGACACGCTCTGGTGAGTTCCCAGTTGCGGTGGCATGACGATGCAGCGGATTTCCTTGACTTGTGGGTTGTCTGGAGGGCTCACACCATACATAAAGCCACAGATCTGCGTGCGCAGGTCGGCAATGGTAATGAACTTGTTGAGTACGTTCTTCGGCAACACATACGTGTAGCCAGTCTCGCGAATGTCGTCCGATGACACGTAGATGTGGTTCGTACGCAAATGCAGGTTCGTGGCCGAAATGGCACGCACGCGCCAGTCCGTCTTGGACGCAAACGAATGCTGCTCGTACTGACTCGTAGTCGTCACCACCATCTCGTCGCCGTGCACGTTCACGGTCTTGGTGGTCACAGCTGTGAGCTGGCTTTGTTCGCGAGACTGCTGCTCCACTTCCGCCATTTGCTGGCGCTGGAGCGATGGTGCCGAGATTTCCATACCCAAGATGATGTCGCGGATTTCAGACTGAGTCAGCGACGCCACGTTGACGTTGTTCTTCTTTCCGTAGTCGCCCAAGATCAAATCCTTCAGCTGCACTTCCACCTTCAACCATTGCTCATCAGTGAGCGACGGCCAGATGTGGTGCGGTTGAGTCGTCGTCTCGGCGTCTGGACGCAGAATCACCTTCGTGCGGTCGTTGCTGACGTGGAGAGCACGCAGAATGAGAATCAAACGCGAGAATGAAGTGTACGACGTGAGCTTGCTGAGCCAGTCATCGTAGATGTTAAAGAGGACCATCTGTGGCTCCGTTGCCTTCAGAATCAGGTCACCAAACTTCTCAACCTTCAAGCATGCCTGGAATGGCAGCTGAAGCTCACTTCCCTTGATCACGATGTTAGGGAAGTCCAACAAGTGCACTTCAAGAGGATCCAACATGCCCTTGCGAGTCACAATGATCTGCTTGGGCTGTTCTTCGACAGGCAACGAACGAATCAATGCCGCCACTTCTTCAGCCGTCTTCCACTTCGCGAGCTGACCTAGACGCTTCTGGCCCGCCCACACCGACGTGTGAATGATCTTCAAGAACAACTGGCCTGTGCGAGGGTTGAAGATGAAAATGGCACCGTTAATCGGCTTGGTCGTCAAGTTGCCTTCAAACGTCTTGTGAATCGTCACACGGTACACGTTGGTATCATCCACGAACCAGATAATCTGGTTCGAGAACAATTCGCCATAGTTTTGACTCGACAGATATGGTTCTGTTGGTTCGGACGAATACAGCTGGAGACCCTTGCGAATGCGCTCGCGCAGCACATACAACGCAGGGTTGGCCTTCATGATCTTCGCCATCGCTTGCTGCATGAGCGGCTTGCAGCCTGGGAACCAGTTGCCGTAGCCGCTGTACAAGTTGTACGCGAGGTCGACAGCGAGCAGCACGCCGGTTGGCGATGGGTAGATCGTCATGTTGTCCGTCGTGTAGTCCAAGAACTTGGCACGCGAGTATCGCTCAATATCGTGCGAGTCGAAGTCGCCCCAACGCAGCTGCACATCAATCCAGTACTTAGTGCTGGTGGATCCATCGTAGCTGTCCTTGGTGTCATGAAGCAGCGTTGGGCGGCCCATCTGCCACTTGTACGCCGCGAATAGCAGGATGTCAGCGCAAGACGAGTTCATCTTGTACGACTTGCGCGGATGGATCGTCTCCTTCTGCACATTCTCGATTTCGAGAGCATCGAGCTCCTGATCGAAGACTTGGCACAGATCCATCACAAGCGACTCGTGGATCTTTTGCCACAAGTGAGCACGGAAGATCTGAATCAACGAGATCTTAAGCGTCGGGATCTTGCCGTGCATGAAGATGCCAGTCAGATCGAGCTGCACTTGGAAACCAACATACACGTTGGCTCGGTTGATTGTTGGCGACCACCACAACGTGAAGCGACGGTTTGGAATCTGGTTGAGACCAGAGCGCTGAGCATTGGTAAGCTTCTTGTACTTCATGCTCTCTTCGAAGCCCGATGCTTTTTCCCAGAACAGACCCTCCCAGGTTGGGAAGTAGGTGCCCTTGAACAAAGTGTGCTCAAGAATGCCCTCGACACCACCCAGAGCCTGAATCATATCCGTACGGTAGTTGTTCAGGTTCCAAAGCTTGCCATCGTGACGCTGGTGCGTCCACCAGAATGGATTCTGACGGAGCACTTGGTATCGCTTGAAATCTGTACGAGCTCTCCAGCCCTTGTCATAAGCAAGCGTGTGACGATCCTTCTGGAAAAGCGTGTTGATACGTGGAATACCACGATCCCACGAGTCTTCCAGATCTTCCAGTGTCAAACGACGGTTCTGGGCGTTCGCTTCCTGGCGCTTCAGCGCGTACTCTGCCCAAACACGCTGCGAATCGATGAACTCGGATTCCCATGGCTGCAAGTAACGGAACAGGTTTGGAATGAGCTGGTCTTCTTCATGTGACATACCCGAACGGAAATGAGTGACACCACCGTCGGTCTGCTTCGAGTACCGCAGATCTGACTGAGGGATCAGCACATGACCCATCGAAAGCATGCCCAGACCACCAAGTTCCTTTGGAGTGTAGAACACAACAGGAGGAAAACGAGACGGCATCTTCGAGTTGAGACCGATCTTGATACGCGTCTGAATCTTGTTTTCGCACTTGACCAGCAGGTCCAGCAATTCTTGCGTCTGCACGACAGACTCGCGGAAGTATGTCATCAAGCCAATCAAGGCAGAGTTCCACTTGTTCGCGATCTTCGTGAACGTCGTGCTGCCCGATGACATCAGAATCTGACGGATTCGGTTCTCGAACGAACGCAGCGATTCTTCATCAACGCGCAAGTACGCCTGTGCTGTGCGCTCTTTAGTCGTTTCGTTCTGCAGAATCCAAACACCATCCTTGTGTGTGAAGTCTTCATCGACGGCACGGCACTTGGGAAAGATGCGCACTTCGAACCCACACATGTCGAACAACAAGTTGGGATTATCCTTGCTATAAACCGAGACGAAGCTGTTTTCCCAGTCGAACGTAGTCATCGAGCGAGGAAGACGATTCTTCATATCCCAGAAAGTCGCACGACCAAGGTTCACATCGTGCTTCATCAATCGCATACGAGCATCGCGCGGCCAGCATTTCTTGTTGTTGTAACCCACAATGTTCTCGTTGTTTGGATCTGGATGCTCAGTGAGGTATCGCTGAATCAAGTCGCGGGCATCTTCCGAGTCAAATCGGAAAAGAACGTAGATCTTGTCGATGTAGCGCGTGTACAAACGAATTGGATGGCGCGTTTCCGTTGCGGTGTCCTTGAACGACAAGTACTCGTTCGGATGCTCAGGAGGACCCGCGATTTCAGACGCACGCGTGAGACCCAGCAACAGCAAGTCCAGAATCAGACCGTAGAACTGGAAGATGAAGGATCCGAACTGCAGGCCTCGAATCAGACCGTACGAGTTCGTGTGCATCATATCCTTGTACGCGATCACCACGTTGTTCTTGGCGGTCATGTAATCCGCAATGTTGTGGTCCACAATCAACCGCAGCAAACGGTTCAGCAGCGAGAAGTCCACTTTCTCGTACACCTTCTCGAGCTTGGACTCCAGCATGACCACGCATTCGTCTTCCGACGTATCCCACACTTTGTGCAAATTGTTGACGCCTTGGCACCACTTGTACACAAGCAACGGAGGTGGCTCCGAGTCGCTTGGCTTGATCCAGCATGGGAACAAGTGGCGCTTGTCCGCTTCATACCACATGTACTGGTCCAAGTAGGCATCTGTGATCTTCTCCAGCGGCTCGATTTCGTGCACTGGGATCAAGTGGCTGTACAGATCCATAAACTCGATTTTCACTTCCTTGAAAGCGCGCTGAGTCAGCAAGTGACGCTTGATGCGAGACAAAGCCTCGTGCGGGTTGTCATAAGCTTGTTCAATGAGACCGAGTTCTTCTCGCTGGGACTGATTCAGACGACTGTTCACAGAATAGTTCTCCTTGAGACGTTCCAAAGCCAAGATGAGCAACTTGGTGTCGTGCTTGTACGACAGCGGTGGGAACGGAATTGGCGCAAACTTGCGGCTCTCCAACCAATGCAGGGTTGTCATGTACACAGCCACAGCTTCCTCGGCGGACACATATGGACCGTCCTTGAGGTAGTTGTGCTGGCGTTCCTGCTCGGCCTTGAGCCACAGACGAGTCAGACGACCAAGGTTCTTCTTGCAGACAGTCTTATCGACAGTCGCACCACGCTTGATACGCTCTCGGTTGTAATGAGCCACGTTTGTCCACCAGTCTGCCTTCGACTTGACATAACGCAAGATCATGTTCTCGATTGGCGCTGGCAGACCTGGCACCTTCCAAGGAATGTTCGCCTTCCAGCAGCGCCACGCTTCACTGAGGTGCTGCAAAATGGTTCGCGATTTGTTTGCCTTCACTCCTTCTGGCATCATATCCAGAATGTCGTGCATCACCGCAGCACGCAGTTCCAAGTCGAAGTGACTTTCCACACGCTGCTTCGTGACAGTCTTGGCAATGCCCTTCGAATGGCGACCTTCAAACTGACGAGCCAGCAAGTTACCCAGCCATCGCTCGAGCAGCGGCACGATGCCACGCAAGAAGAACAGCCACACACGCCAGCCAGGAGCCCACATGCCACAGCCTGGACCTTTGCCAACTGGACCTGTGTTGAACCTGTAGTAGATCAAATGCTTCAGATCCTTGCACATACGAACTTGACGCATCAAACGGTACTTGTAACGGTACATGCCCGTAAGCTGTCCAACGTGAGCGAAGATGTATTGCAAACCGTCAGCCAGCTGGAAGGCGTCCACGTTGCCGAGACGATATTGCACGTGTGCATCAACGATAAGCTTTGTCAGTCGCAAAATCTCACGCGTCAAGTGGAACGCATTGCCGAAACGCGACTTCTTGCGTTCCTTGGTCGTCAGCGTCTTGATAGGCTTCAGGTTGAAGTTGTAGTCCAAGTGCAGGTAGTTGAGGTTCTTACGATGGATGAGCAGGTTTAGCATGTTGTAACCCTGGCGACACACTTGGAGGCCTGCTTCCACCCAGTCCAGCTCGGTGCTTTGGAAGAACTTGGTCGACTTCAGCGACTTGAACAAATACTTCTTGTTCAGTGCCTTCGGAGGGCGATGGTGGAGAGCGTTGAGCACCCAGCACTTGAGCAACTTCTGATAACTGACACGAACTTTCACTGGTTGCCCTGGCGGACAGTGCTCTTGGAACCATTTGTTCACTAGCGGCACGTCGATTGCACGACGTGTGCGTCCAGTACGAAGGTTGAACGGACGCGGAGCCCAGTACAAGGCAATACCGTTGGCTGTGTTGCTGTTGTAGAGCGGTTCTTCCGCCAAGATAGGTTCGAAACCCACTGGCATCTGGAACTCTTCATCATCCTCGTCCTCCTCTTCTTCGAGTTCCTCGGCCTTCGATCTGTTGACACGGAAATGTGAAATCGGGTTCACGATCGGATCGAAGTAGAATGCCGGGAGATCTGGATCCTCAGCCTTGATGTAGCACAAGGCTGGTGTGTGATATGGTTGCACGTGCACGGAGCGCGGGCGGCTGTTGTACAGGAACGGGAACGCCACCTTGTATTCCGTTCGGATCTGGTGGCGAATGATGATCTTGTTGATGTCGTTGAACTCATTCCAATCCTCATCGTCCTCGTCCACGTCGCGATAGAGCGGCTCAAACTTCGGGCCACCTGGAATGGCCACGTTCAGGGCCTTGGCCGTGAAGAACGATTGCTTGTCGAATAAATACTCATAGTTAGGGTCGATCAAGTCGCTCAACAGCTGCCCTGCCAAACGGTGCAAGTTGGCCATGATCGGCACTGGCAGCTTCCAGCGACGATAGCTCGGTCCGTTCACAAACTTGGTGTCCACGAGAGGTTTCGAGTCGTACAGCCATTCGATCACAGGCTCGTCGTCCTCTGGGTCCAGTTCCATGGCAATGGCCTCGGAAGGCTCGATTTCCAAGATGTTGTCACCATAGTCCAATGGCGGTTCTTCATCATCGAATGGCGGGAAACGCATGCGCTTGAAATGGCGACGGTCGCGCTTCTCACGACGCATCATGATCCACATGGTGCCCCACTGAGCAATGTACACCGGCTCGATGACCCACGGGATCTCGTTCACAAACGTGATGGCGCCTGTGATGTGGTATAGCACTTTGACGTCCTTGACTTGCTCCCACGGCATCGGCATGTTCTCCAGCAACTTGAACACGGCATGCGGCACGTACTTGAGCGCGCCCAAGTACACGCGCTTGTCGTGGCGGAACTTCTTCGAGCTCATATCGCCATGGTCCTTGATAATCTTCCGTACGTGATCCGGCGGCATGTCATCCTTCACGGACTCCACGAACCCGAACTTGCGCTTCTCGCCATAGCGCTTGGCGTTCATCTTGGCCCATCGGCGACTGCGCTCTTCCAGCACCTTGCGCTTCTCTTCTTCCGTCGTCCAAGTCGCGGTCTGTGGCGCCTGCTTTCCATTCACACGGGCGTCTGGCATTGCCACGTCCACAGCCCCGCCATTGCCACGGCCGTACGCGGGGTTCAAGTGCTCCTCAACGCCCGGAACGGGTGGGGGCGGGGGCGGCATGCCGTGGCCATTCATCATGCCCGGCGGCGGGGGTGGCGGCGGCGGCGGCGGCACGCCGTTGGCACCGGCGCGTGCCGGTGCACCTGTACCTGGCGCGTGCGGCATCCACGGGCGGTGCAGCGGCGGTGGCTTTCACTCGCGCGGACCGACGCTTCCTCTCGGGCGCCACAGCAACGGCGTGAGCTTGGGCGTGACCGGCGGCACTCGAGATACACCCGCGGCCACCACAGGAAGCCCCCGGGTCGAAAAACCTCATTGAGCACCAGCATAAAACCTCACGGCAACTTTCGATCGGTGGATCGGTTTAGACAGGATCGCGCTGGTTGAAGTGATCTCGCTCCGAGTGTCTGCGTGTGGGTGGCGAGCACGCTCATGAGCGAAGGCAGTGGTGGCAGCGTGGATGGCGCCCTCGCGGCGGGAGCTGATCGGGATGCGGTGCATGAGGATGAGAGCAGAAGTGAAGAAGCAGAGATTCCGATTAAGCTGTCTCTGGGTGGTGCAGCGCTCACGTTGACACGTGCTGGCCAGTGGGAACTAGGTCAGTTTGTGGATCGATTGATTGATTGGTTGCATGGCGACACTGGTGCGTGAAGCCTCTCTGACTTTGTCACGTCTGGTGGATGCTGGGTGTGTTGCTTTTCTGTGTCTTTGGTTGAAGCGGATACCGTTCTGCAGGAATATATCGACCGCTGCAATGCGTTGACGGACAGGGTGGAAGTTTTACAGAAGGAGAATGCGATGCTGCGGGAGAAGCACACGCGGATGACGGAAGAGTCCAACATGGAAAAGTTCAAATGTCAATTGTTGGTGGAGATGGCAAGTGAAATTTCTCATGGCGCTGTGCAGCACTCGAGTGAAGAGAGCGAAAGAGCGAGAATCTCGAGAGATGGTGCGCCCATTAAGCCTCTTGAGATGGAGCTCTGCCTTCGCGCTCGTCACTCTTCCAGATGGATGAATCTGCTGACACTCTGTCCTGCTGTGTGGTCACCAGCTGGCAATATCCAGTCTCGACGAAGAGCGCAGCAAGCAAGAAGCCGAGCAAGAAAAAGCCCGAGCCTCCAGCCTTCGTGGAGACATCCTTCGTCTGATGGAGCAAGCTCGCAAGGAAGGTGTCGACGTGCGGCGGCTCGCCAGCGTGCTGCCGCTGTCGCCGACAGCCCCCACCTCCCACCTAGGCAGCACTGCAGCGCCCGGCCACCCGCCGTAATCTCAGCGTTGGAATCCTGTCGCCTTGTTGACGCGCACGCAGCATGGCGCGTGATGACTTCCCGGAAGTCACGACATCTCTTTCGTTGCGTTGTTGTGTTCCCTCGCCCGCACGCACTGCGCGGGCATGGAGCGTGGAATGTTGCATGCCATGGGTCGCTTAGGGTGGTTTGGCTGCAATGGGTCGGGTTTCCACGTTCCCCCACGGGCCACACTCACCCGACCCATTCCCCATCAACACAGAGAGTCAGTGAGCATGTGTTGCGGTGCCAAGGTCGACGGGTCGGGTCACCATGCGTGGGCCGCTCTTCGCCCGCGGGTCCGTCGTTGGAAGGTTTGGGGGTGACCTGCGCTGGCCTGGGCTGGGCTGGGCTGGGCCCTGGTCGGGCAGCTCAGCCTTCCAGCAGGAAATCCAGCAGGTGGTGACATCCGGTCGCGAGTCAGAGACCGAGCGCTTCCATTCCACTGCGCGGCACAGTCGGCGGTGGCAACAGCAGCGCAACAAGCCAGCACGACCACGCGTGGAACGACCCGCGCACGGCCTCGCCCACAGCCAGCACTCCCAAGCCGCGCGACACTAACTCCACGCGCAGCGTGCAGCGACTGACGAGATCGATCACTGCCACCCGCCGCAGCGACCCACACCGCTGCCCGGAGCAGTACTTGGTACATTGTATCGCATAACATAGCTCCTCGTCGTCACCATGGGGTGCAATTCCTCCAAACAGGAGAAGCAGACGTATGATCCAGAGAACCCACAGCAGCCCGAGGCCGCGTACGTGCCCGCCGTGCCGCCAGCGTCCAGCAACTCGCGACAGCAGCAGCCTCCGCGGTCCGAGCCGCGGCCGGCACGCAC
Source organism: Lagenidium giganteum (assembly GCA_002286825.1). Taxonomy (NCBI): domain Eukaryota; phylum Oomycota; class Peronosporomycetes; order Pythiales; family Pythiaceae; genus Lagenidium; species Lagenidium giganteum. The sequence continues at coordinate 330,494 of NSDO01000034.1, forward strand.
CGAGTCGCGACTACAGCAACCTGCAAATGGCAAGGCGACCAATGGCAATGGCCCCAACAGCAACGGTGCGCCAAATCGTCGCCGCACGCCGCCAAAGTCCGGGGTGCACTTTGGGGAATTCGAAGACCGAGAAAAGACGGTGGTCGAGACCATGCTCGAGAGCAACCGCGGGCTGCGCATGGCCGAGATCAACTTTAACGACTTGAAACTGCAGAAAATCATCGGCGCCGGCGCCTTTGGTGAGGTCATCAAGGGCACGTACTGCGGCACGCCCGTCGTTGTCAAGCGTATGCTGCGTAACAAGATTGATGAGAACAACATGCGCATGTTTGGTGAAGAGATTCAGCTCATGATGAACCTTCGCCACCCCAACATTGTCCAATTCATTGGTGCGAGTTGGAACTCGTACTCGAACATGTACGTTGTTGCCTGGTGCTTGGAGTGGCTGGGTCAGTCGATCCGAGTGCAATACTTATCCTTTCGTGCCTGGTCTTTGCAGTTGCTTCGTGACCGAATTTCTGGAGCGTGGTGATCTGTTCGCCGTGCTGCGCAACCCGCAGAACAAGCTTTCGTGGGTAGAACCATTGCTCCGAATGGCAATCGACACATCGCGAGGCATGGCGTACCTGCACAGCATGAATCCTCCAATCATCCATCGTGATCTCAAGAGTATGAACATTCTCGTGAGCTCCACATGGTGCGCCAAGGTCAGCGACTTCGGCCTGAGTCGTGAAAAGGCCACCGACGAGACCATGAGCGTCACGGGCACGCCATTGTGGCTGCCACCTGAGATGATTCGTGGTGAACGCTACACTGAAAAGGCCGACGTGTACAGCTTCGGCATTGGTGCGTATTACGATTCGAAACGAGGTCGCTACCTAGCTCGTTCGTCTGCTAACTCGACGGTGCTTTCGTTTGACAGTGCTCGCTGAGATGGATACACGCAAGATCCCATACCACGATGTCAAGCCAAAGGGTGCCAGCAAGAAGAAGGTGTCGGGCAGCACGCTGATGCACATGGTTGCGTACCAGAACTTGCGTCCTTCGTTGAGCGCCAACTGCATGAAGAGCGTCCGTGAGCTGTACGACCGATGCACGTCCGACGACCAGTCGTTCCGTCCAACTTTCGAGGAAATTGTCCAGATTCTGGAAAACCAAGTGCGCAAGGAGACGCTGCTCAAGGCGGTACGTTTGGCTCAACCTTCATAACGATGCCGCTGTATGCTGGATCCTCATGATTTTGCTGCTTCCTCGTTTGCGTGAACAGAGCGAAGCTGCAGCGATGGCTTCGTTGGAAGAAGCCGACGAAGACACGACGCCCGAAGAGCTGGGCGTGGTGCACGTGACCAAGTACACGGATTAGAGCCCCGCAAGTGCATGGTTTCGTCGCCATGGGCACAGCAGGCGTCCAAATGCCGTGCACGTTGTCATGTGGGCGGGCGCACGGGCAGCTGGCATGGAATGGCTTGGTCAACGGCGCCCACAAAATGTTGTCACGCCGCTGGCAGGTCGTCGCAGGTTGTAGAAGACGGCACTTTTTCAGGCGTGTGGTGGTCGTCCCCGACGTCGTTGGTCTGCTCTGTGCCGGGCTGCATGCAGACTGTGATGCACTTGTTACATTCTCGTAGGACCAGGAGCTCAGGATAATCAATACTACCGTACCGTGAGGTACACTGGTGATGATCATGTTGGAGAGGGCGTCTGCACACGTGTGTCGTTTGCAGCACTTTGTCTGGGCGATTGTATGGACCAAGGTGTTTAATACACCGAACACGTGGCTTGAAGTGAGCAGTGCGATCCTGGCGCGCCGGGGGTACGGTGTGGGTATTCGGGATTTTGCTTCCAAGGTCATCAAGCAGGTCGCAGAAGAGAGCGAGAATGGCGGGGTGGCGTGCATTGTTGGCGGGTGCCGTGCTGGCGCTCGGTGCGTTCGTGAAGGCGTCCGAGGACGTCGTGGTGCTCACGCCAGATAACTTTGACAAGGTCGTGGACGGCAGCAAGAACGTGTTCATCAAGTTCTACGCGCCATGGTGCGGCCACTGCAAAAGCCTCGCGCCAACGTGGGACGTCGTGGCCACGTCGTTTAAGAAGGAAGACAAGGTGGTCATCGCCAAGGTCGATGCCGATGCGCACCGCGACCTCGGCGAGCGCTTCGGCGTCTCGGGCTTCCCAACGCTCAAGTTCTTTCCAGAAGGTTCGACGGACCCAGAGGATTACTCGGGTGGCCGCAGCGAGGAAGACCTGACCAAGTACGTGAACGAACAGGCTGGCACGAACGTGCGCATGGTTAAGCCACCAACGGCTGTGGCTGCCCTGGGCGAGAGCGACTTCGACAAGGAAGTGATTCAGTCGAAGAAGCACGCGTTGGTCGAATTCTATGCGCCGTGGTGCGGCCACTGCAAGCAGCTCGCGCCAACGTACGAGCAGGTTGCCAAGATCTTCGCTGGTGAAGAGAACGTGCTTGTTGCCTCGGTTGATGCTACTGCCCACTCGGCTCTGGCCCAGCGCTATGGTGTGAATGGCTACCCAACGATCAAGTACTTTGCCCCAGGTTCGGATGATCCAGAGGACTACTCGGAGGGCCGTGCCAAGGAGAACTTCGTCGAGTTCCTGAACGAGAAGGCCGGCACGCACCGTACCGCTTCGGGTGACTTGAAGCCAGAGGCTGGCCGTGTCAAGGAGCTGGATGTGATCATCTCGGAAAGCGGTGAGATCTCGTCGGGTGTGTTGGAGAAGGCCGAGACCTTGGTCGAGAAGCTTGAGGGCGACGATGCCAAGCACGGCAACCTGTACGTCAAGGCCATCAAGAAGGTGATCGCCAAGGGCGACAAGTACGTCGAGTCGGAGATCAAGCGCCTGGACGGCATGCTCAAGAACGACAACGTGAGCGCGCAGAAGAAGAAGCTCTTTGCCATCCGCAAGAACATCTTGAGCGCGTTCTTGAAGGAGAAGAAGGAAGAATAAATGGTTGGCTGTGTCTTGCCGTTTGTGCACACGCTCTGTTACATTTTGCGTTTCCGCTGTTGCTGTCAACGCGTACGTGTTCGTACGCGTTGCTTTGTAGAGATCTGACAGACAACACCGCAGTTTTCATTTGGTTCATGGCGTGCATTGGGTTCGCTTTATGATACGACAGCGTCTTGCGAGGTCATCTATACGGGAACTGCGTGCGTCCTCACAACCATGCGGCTCTGCTTGCTGGCTGCCCATCGGACACTAGGTCCACGCTGTCATGGGGCCATCAAGCACACGCTCGTTTGTCTGTCAGTCTGTCTACAAGGACGCCATCTCCGACAAAGTGTTGCGGAGCTTTTCGGCAAAATTTTGGCAGTCGACCAGCAATCCTTGGCAGCTGGGCACGCGCACTCCACCAGAGGTGCTCTGCATCTTGATCATTCGATTCTGTGTCAGGCAAAGCAAGAGATGATCGATCAGCAACCACATTCACAAGACAACCACGCAACCTCACGCAAGGACGTACCTCCAGAAAATAAATATCCACAGCACAGCGATCTGCATACGCGAGCCGAACGTGGGTTTGCGAGCGTGGAATCAGCACCAGCTCTGCTGGCACAAACGACTTGTCATCGCCACCGTACGACTTCTCCGCATAATAGCCTTTCTCTTCCCCTGGGAGCTTGCACTTGTAGCCAAGCTTCATGCCCTTGCCGCCCTTTTTGCCACCCATGCCCCCGAACATCTTCATGCCGTTCGACGGCCCACCGGCAGCATCGGGCACTGGGTCTTGTCGGTAGTACTTAGCACACAGCAATTGCGATTCGACCACGCTAGCGAGGATGCCCATCGGTATGCAGGTGCGCTCAAGCGCTTCCAATAACTGCGCCGGGTCGCTGTGGCCATTCAGTGCCGACTGGATGAAGTGCATGAGCGGATGCTCAGCCTTGTGGCTGTAGTTGACGACAAAGCCCATCTTCTGCTTGAACTGGATCGTCACGCGGTAGGTCACCATGCCATCCGGACTTGAACCAGCAGCAATACACCGCCGTGGGTTCGCTGTCCGGCACGCCAGCACAATCGCGAACGGATCTGCACTCTCCACGTACATGTGGCCGTCGTCCTTAATTTCGTTCGTGTAGCGGCCCTTTGCCGACAGCATCTTTTCTAGCTTCACCCCCAGTTCACAGAGCGGTTTAACCACGCAGATGAGCTCCACGATGAACACTTCCAGCGGATTTTCGTGCATGAAGTCACCCATAACCACCGACGCGGGATATTTGAAGATGAGCTGCCCACGATGGTTCACGTAGTGCGTTCGCTCCGTCAGCAAGTGAAGCTTCGGGTCTTTCGCTGCAATGAACTTGAAAGGAGGACGGGCAAGTTGCAGACTGAGCTCAAAGCCACCGCCGTGCTTGAGATGGCCCTGGATTGCGAGCACGCGGAGCGGATCGGCATTGACCTTTTCAGGAAAGGACAACGTCACGACTTGGCCACCAGTGCCTTCTCCCGTCTCGGTACCAGCTTCGCCAGAATAACGAATGCGGGATTTTCGACGACGAGCGAAGTTGACGAAGTGCTGCAGCTGGATGCGCTCACTGCACATGTTGATGACATGAAGCAAAACAGATGCGATGTGCGGGACTTGCAGCTTTTTGCCTTGGCCAACGTCGTTGCCGTCAGTATCGCATGCGCCACCAGGTGTCTTTTTCGACGGTCGACCAAGGTTGTCCTTGGCGTCTTCAGACATAGGATGCGGACGCTTCTTGCTCCAGCCATTCTTGTTGGCGTTTTCCGTTCTTCGGTGCAGTGATGGGTGCAGATCGTCGCGCTTGAACGCTGGGAATCGCTGGATAAATTGCACACCGGCAGGTTGTCCATTTGAGCCACCGCTGGTTTGCAAGAGCGAGAAACAAGGGAGTCGAATGTACTCGTCCATCTCGGACGCCTCCTGCATGGATGGATTCATGCCGTCAATTTCGGCGTACTTGTCAATCTCGATCACCAAGTAGCACGTGGACTCCTTCGAAGTTGTGAGTTGGAAGTACAAAGCAGCTTCAGAAATAGACAGATCCTCGGTCTGACCACCATGTTGTTGTCGGAACACGAGATATCGCTCCCAGCTCAAACTGACATTGCGCAAGACCTCAATGCCCTTCATCGACACACCAATCTGTGCAATCTCATGAGCAACGATTTCGCACAAAGCCTTGCGGACGCTCGAGTGAATCATTTCGTTCGCCTTGTCCTTCGCACCATCACTCGACACAAGTGCAAAGTCCTTGGCGTGGGTGCTCTCGGCCACCCCGCTGAGCTCCACCTTGCATTGAGTATTGAGCACGCGCTCCAGTTGTTTTATGCTCGTGTAGAGCACCGGATTCTTCGCCGCTGCCACGCAGTTAACGATGAACTTTCCTTCTCGAATATCAAATGCGATCTCCAAGAATTGCTGCAAGCCACCAATATCGGATCGAGACACTTGCAGACTGGTCTGCGTGCACACCATCTTGACTGTTTCACCCGTCACGAGCTGTTTCCTTGTCGAGTCCTCTGCCGAATCCACCACCAGCAACCGGCCAACCGAGTACAACACCGCAGCGACGTGCGCTCGCATCGCCGCGATCAAAATGTTCTCTGCGCTGAGCAAGAACATGTTGGATGGCACCATCAGAGCTTTCCTCAGTTCCGATTTACCAGGCAAGCTCGGCGGCAAATGAGGACTCAATGTCACTGACAGCAATTTCTTTTTCTCTTCGTCGAATGCCAAGCGAACGCACAGACTGGAGTCAGGCAGTGGCGGCAATGTGGCGTCTCTCTTGGTGCTTGCCATAGACTCCTTCAGTTGCTGGAACATGCGCTGCTGGTCCATCGAGACATCGGTCTCTTTACGGACACATGCACGGGGCCAGTAGCAGAAATCCAAGATATTATGGTCGCGATGGTACTTGACCATGATTCGATTCTTCCATCGACCTTCCATCAGCAGCTTGCCCTGCGAAAAGAGAATCTGCAGCGCGAGCGCAGAGCAGAACTCGCGCATGATCCGGAAGGCGTCGACGAACGGTCGTTCCGACTTGTTCATACTGCGCTGAACGAGGTTCTTCAAGTGGTTGTAGTGAGCAGCGTTGGGCGCGTTGGTCTTGATGATCCGGAGGGCGCTCGTCGATGCCAGCTTGGCATGCCGTTCAAAAGTCTTGGGGTCCGTCAGCGCCGTATTCACACTAATAACTCGCCACAGACTGTCCTTCTCCTTGCCCTGAATCGTGAGCACAATCTCGAACTCGCCTTCTGCTTCACACGTGACAAACCCATTCTCCAAATGCACGTTCGTGAACTGCGCCGGAATTTCGGCTTCAATCAGACGAAAGCGAATGATATCATCCACTTCCTTCGCTGCTGCGTCCACATCGACTGGTGGTAGCTCTCGCATAAAGCCTGCATGCTTGGTGACCGTCGGTAAGCGCAGATACGCGCCTCCGTAGAGCACGTCGACCGCAGTGCTCAGGTCGTAGCGGCGTTCCTTGGCTCGATCCAGGTCCGCGTGCATGAAGAACAAGCGATCGTTCGTCTCATTCACTTGGTTGCGATATGTGTCTGCCTGCTGCAAGAGCGAGTTGCACTGCTCCAGCAAAGGCGACTGCACCGACCATTTGAGCACGGCCAGCAGTTGCGCAAAGCGCTTGCGCGCGTCATACAAGTGCTTGACGAGCGGCTCGCGGCGCTCGTCCTCGCGCATATTCGGCAGCTGCATCATCAGAGATCGGAAGTCTTCATAGCTTTTGTCCACAGCTCGGTGCAGCAACTCGGACGCCTTGACGCTCGTGCGTTGAGGCGGCGGGAAATCGCCCATGGTGGTCTACGCGCGCGTCGCTACTGCCACTCACGGCCAGTAAATGCGTTGCCCCCCCTGGCACTGATGCCTCCTACTGGACCGTCCGTCTCAGCTCCAATCCCGCGTGTGGGGACAGACAGCAAGAGGCGTCGATCTTGGCAGCGACGGCGTCCGGTCCTTGGCGTGGACGGTCGGCTGCTGCTGCAGCTGGCGCGGGGCTTTTGCCGAGGTTCCAGGCACGCCTCGATCGATGAAGCGAGGTCGAGGAGCGCTGTGTGGACGCCTGCACCCGCGCTGCCTTCCGTGCCAGTGCCTCTGCACGTGCGCGACTGCTTCTCCGCCTTGGCGCCGCCGCTCGGCTGCGTTCGAAAGCAAAGTGCTGTTGAGTTTCCGCCACTGCCGCCGCCGCCGCCGCCGCACCCCCCGCCAGCGATCGGGTTTGAGAGGGTAGCCACGCGTAGCGGAGCCACTCGGTTAAGTGCGTGATACAATGTTGCTAATTGAATACGTCGTGTTGACGAATACTACTTTATCGAGGATTGGACGTATACACTTGGTAGTATTGGGTATGTACAGTATTGTTGGCTGTTTGTAATACGGCAATGAATTGCGGAATGACACACCTGCACTTAAGAACAATCTGATCCAAATAAGCAGGCTGATGCTCGGATCGTGGCAGTTGCCAACATGACGCGAAGGACATGGTCAGCTGAGAGCTGCCATCGTTGTCGCGTGGGTTGTTCACAGCGTCTCACTGCGACTCCTCAGCCTCTAAACGATGTCCCATGCGCTCGCTACCTCTTCCTCCATGATGGTTCACTTCACACACCACCAAACGCACTGGTTTCGCCATCCCGACATCATGCCCGCACACGTGCACTAAATAATATTTAGTGTTGGCTTGGTTGCTTGGGCACTTCGTAATATTATTATGAAGTGCCCATAATATTATTATGAAGTGCCCAAGCAACCAAGCCAACAAGCCAATGGAACATGAGCGTGCTGACAAACTGCCATGTTCGCCGAAACCAGGTGCACCCGGTTTCCACCCAGGTGTAGGTCTGGCCGAACCCCCCTACCCCGCGAGTCCGCGCCCCACACTTTCATGGGTGCAAGCCACTGCTCCTGGCTTCTTTTGCTCCCACGAGAGCGGTGGCGCTACTTCACACCGCCGCGTTACTTCAGACCGGCCCTTCCGCTTCAGGGGAGCGACCCGTGGAGGCGACCGACACGAGCGCCAGCCCAGCCCCGCCCAGCCGCCGCACTGTGGACACGACACGCAGGAAGCGCACGGCCGTCACCAACGCCCAAGGCACGGACGACGGACGGCGCTGTGAGGACACACAACGGAGAAAGAGTTGAGAGCTGGGAGGAAGAGAGAACGAGGGCGGTCACGACCACCACGCAACACACGCGACCGGAGGCATGGCGGACAAGCGCCCGAGCGCGCGAGGCTCGGCGGCGCGGCACGCCAGTGCCAGCAGTGGCCACCACGACGGACAGCAGCAGCAGCAGCAGTCCATGACGCGCTTTGCGGCCGCCGACGCGGACACGCAGGAGTCGCCGTACATGTGGAACGAACAGAGCAGCGGGGCTCGACGCGGCGGCGGCGGCGACTATGGCGGCCTGGCCAAGAGGTGCGATGCGACCCGTGGCGGCGGTGGCTGCAGAATATGATGATGGGGGCGCTCACGTGGTTGATGATATGTGTGTGTGAATGTGCAGTGGCAGTGGCAGTGGCTCCAGCTCGTACCAAGGCATGCGGACGCCGCATGAGCACGCGCGCCCCGTGCAAGCGAACGACCTGGCCTCGAAGGGCGGCATGAGCTCGGTGGCCGAGAGCTCGGAGGACAGCTTTGATAGCGGCAGCTACGTGACGGACAAGATCCACGGCGCCAATGAAGGCCTCGGCTGGTTCCACGCCAAGATCAAGGTGGAGAGCTCGATCCAATGGGCCAACAACTACAAAATCCAGCTTTTCATGTTCCTGATGCTCGTGGGCGGCGCCGCCGTGACGATTATCATGGCCGACAACAGCGCCGGCGCGTCGGTGGGTCTGCTCTGTGGCAGCATCTTGACGATCGTGGCGTGTCTGTCGGTCCTCTACACGTATGCTACGCGCCCAACGTGGAAGAAGCACCCGAACCCGATCATTTTCTATCGCAGTCTGTGCGACTTGGGGCTTGTGCTCGTGCTCGTGACGACCGAGCTGTACAAATGCGGCAGCGAAGGGTGCAAGAAGCAGTTGACGGGCACGTCGTGCTCGGCCACGGCCGGCTTGACGCAATTCTTTCTCTGGAGTTCGGAGAGCTGGTTCTTCGTCATGGCCATCGATATGTTGTCGTCGCTCCAGAGTCCATTTACAGACTACAAGCGTAACGTGCGCCGGTACCATTCCTTTGTGTGGGCGACTGGTAAGCACTTCCTGAAGCGCTATTCACGTACTGAACCGATAACTGACCTGGGTGGGGTGGGGATTTGTGAACAGCTCTATTGACGTCGATCCTGTTGGTGGCGATCAAGGATTTCGCTGGTCCTTCCGACTTTGGCTACTGCTGGACACGAAGCAAGGCCGAGGTTGATCGCATGAACCCAACGGCTGAAGACCAGACGACCGGCAACCTCTGGAAACTCAATTTCCAGTACGTCGAGCATCCGCAGCCTCATGGGCACTGAGTTGTTGGATTAAGAACTAACTTTGTGCGTCGCAGGTCGTGGCTGCTGTTCTACATCTGGTTGATCTTCTACTGGATCTACGCTATTTCGTACGTTGGCACCAACCTCAAGTATACCACCCGTGATAAATCTGCTGATGCTGTGATGGGGTTTGCAGGGTCATTTACGTTGCGTGGACTCGGCTGCACCAGGGTTTGTCCGAGACCCTCCGTATGCGATTGCGTGTGCTTCACTCCGTGACGATGTGCGTACTGGCGGCTATGATTGATGTTGCACGGTTGCTGATCGTGGTGATCCCTCCTATAGCTACGTCATTGCGATTATCATTTACTGGGGCATCACTTTCATCGTCTACGTGCCGTACTTGATTCAATCCAACAGCACCAACCGCACTAAATGGATCGTTCAGCTCATGAACTTCATGATCACATGTAAGGGCTACTTCGACTTCGTCGTGTGGTTTCAAATGAACGAGTTCAGCGACAGGTACGACTGTGCGCCTATTCATCCTGTTGTATAGCTTCACGATCTAATGGGTTGTGAAACAGCAATGCTAAGGGAAGCGGATCGAAGAAGGCCGACGTGGATGTCGATGTGGACCTGAGTCCGCAAGTGAACTTGGCCCTTCGCTGTGAAGTGCTGTACTACACCACGACCGGTATCATTCAAGCGGTGCGTGACACCCAGCATCTCCCACCGACGGCGAACCAGCAGGAGCTGTATCTCCAGCCACAGGGAACGGAAAACAACCGCGGATCGCTCGGCGTTGACGAGTACATGATTCGAAGCAAGCCTAAGGCTGCGTTGGGCAAGGGTACTTTGTTCATCGATTATTGTCCGCACACGTTCCAAACAATTCGCGAGCACTTTGGTATCGACACAACACAGTACATTGAGAGTCTCAGTCGCACAACCAAGGTAATCCTTCCAGCTTTTTGGTTCCTGGGCTTCTTGTTATTCACAATCGCACGTGTTACAGGAACGCTTGAGTGAAGGTGCTAGTGGCGCATTCATGTTCTTCTCTCACGATCAGAAGCTGATCGTCAAGAGCATGAGCAACGAAGAGTCGGCGTTCTTGCGTTCTATCGCAGCCGAGTACGCGTCGTTCTTGCTCACGAACCCAGATAGCTTGCTCACCCGCTTCTATGGCTGCCACGCCATTCGCTTGTACGGCAAGACTTTCAACTTCGTGGTCATGGCCAACTTGTTCAGCACGGACAAGGTCATCCATAGACGCTACGATATCAAGGGCTCGTGGGTGAACCGTAGTGCCAAGCATCCATCCAAGGGCAAGCGTGTCACGTGCCGTCATTGCAACGCCAAGTACGTCTTCGGTTCGTCGGATGCAGAGAACTGCCGTGCTCGCGTTGGCCGCCACGAGCCAAACGTTGTTCTCAAGGACAACGATTTGACGCAGAAGGTGCGCCTGGATCCGAAGGTGGCGGAGGAGCTGTACGACCAGCTCGTCAAGGACGTCAACTTCATGTCCCGGCTCGGTATCATGGACTACTCGCTGCTCCTTGGTGTGCACAACGTCGAGTACACCGTCAGCCCAGACTCGGAAGAAGATCTGGGTATGCAGCCACACAAGATGGGTCCCGGTATCAACCGCGCCGACACACTGCACGCTCGAGTCGGCAAGGGCCGCTCGAACATCCCTGCTCCTGCATCGTCGCAACACAAAGGCTTGCCTCGACTCACGACGGGCACGCGACGAGCCAACACCGTGGTGGGGCCTTCTATCTACTACTTTGGCTTGATTGATATCCTGCAAACGTGGAATATGGACAAGAAGCTGGAGCGGTTCGCCAAGACCAAGCTGCTCGCCATGGACCCAGATGGCCTCTCGGCGATTCCTCCAAACGCGTACTGCGATCGCTTCAAGCGCAAGATGGCCGAGATTTTGTCGGTCACTGTCCGCGAAGATGACTTCGAACGGTATTCCGATGGAGAGCTGCCGTCTGACCGCCGGTTTATGTGAACAGTTCACTCGGGCAAGCCAGATAGGGACGTACAAAGCCGTCGACCGTTTATCTTCGTGTGATGTGAGAAGTCGAGACACCAGAATCCATATCCACAGCGACGACAGGGGTCGACAGCGAGTGAATACAGCGCGCAGCGCTCTCCAGTGGCCGTATGCGTGGTTGGTGGACAACGCGTGCAGTGGAGAGCGCTGGCAATTGGCCCACAGCGGCCGATTGGTTTCTATGTTCGTTCGTTTTTGAATATCATCCACCAACGAATGGAAGTTTTTGTCACTCACTGTTGCGTTCATTCCATTAATCTGTTGGTTTACTACAAATCCCGACATCTTGACTCTACGGCATGATGCCGTTAGACGCGTGCTGGAAGTTGTCGTATTGCCGCATCCCCCAGTTGTTGAGACTGCGCTCCACCAATGCCAGCACCTTGGAGGACACAGCACCGTCGTCATGCTCGTCCAGAAACAAGCGCTGGCGGAAACGCCGCAGCACGCGATCTGATAAATTCACAGACGTCAGCCATCTGCTGTCCCAAATGCAGCATTTTCAAGACAATCGTACCTGGCGTTTGGTGCTGGAAGCACGGGAACGATGAGTCGGTGAGCGTGAGGTGGACGAGGGATAGCAACTACGAAGCGAGGAGCGCGTTCGTTTAATGCAGACCACGAACGTATTGGGGCAACAACACAGAGCGCCCACCTTAATGTACTCGCGGCGGGTAGCCATGAAGCCTTCGAGGAGCAAGCGCTTGAAGGTCTCGAAGCCCTGTGAGTGGAGTCCGCCCATGATGTCGACCATCTCGAGTGTCAGCTTGAACGGCGCGTCCTCGAGACTGAATGCTCCGCCAGGGGCGGTGCCAAACATAAAGCCGAAGTCGATGTGCAACAGGTGGCCCTCGCGATCAAGCATCACGTTGCCGTTGTGGCGATCCTTGATCTGGAACAAGTAGCAATAGATGCTGTACGCGGCCATGCTCGAGACGAACGCGTGCTGTGCTGCGATGTATTCAGGCGAGTACGGTTGGCCGAAGAAGTGGGTGAAGTACTGAAGCAGCGACAAGCACGTTAGCCTCAGCGAGCAAACGACACTAGCTCCATCGCATGCAACAGTGACGTACGTTGGCGAGTGACCCGTACTTCTTCTTCGCTCCGTCCACTGAGATCGAATCGGTCAGTGTTTCAATCAAACCGACGTTGGCACCAGTGCAGAGGATCCTGTTCACAACAACCCAGGTGAGTGAGCACTACAGCCACCAAGTTCCGATGACAACGCGGTTGCAGTTACCGATACGGTCGTAGATAGAGGTCGAGCTTGTTGACGCGGAAGATGCGGTCGAGGCAGTCCATAAGCTGCATGGCAAACACTTCCTGTCGCAAGTCATCAAAGCTTTTGGCGATGACGCTCACTAGTGTCCAGCCAGGCAAGTGGCTCAAATCAGACGTCTGGCGGACGCGCTCGATGCATTCGGCCCACGTCTCGGCCTTTGCTTCCTTCTCTTGTTCGGCCACCGAGTTGGCTGCGGCAGTGCTATCGCCGTACAAATCTCGTGCTTCTTCGATGAGCAGGTCCTGCGGTACACCTTCGTCTGACTCGACCGAGCACGACGATGCTGCGTGTGGACGCTGCAGTGTTTCGCTCGAGGGATCGGTCAGGCCACACAGCATGACGTCGAGCATAGTCGACTCTGTCCGCGCAAGCGAGCGCGACGACCGCAAATTCAGGAGCTTCTCCAATGTCACCTTCTCGTGAGGTGCTGTCGGTGTTGAGCTGTCAGAGGTGTCGTCGCTGTCGTTGCCGTCGTCTTCCCGTCGCGGCTTCTCCGGCTTGGAGTGGACGATCGCTTCAAACACCATCATCGTCGGCGCTCGGCTGCGCGTGGAGAACACTTTGCCTTCGTTGGGCACCACTCGTAAGATCGTCGTTGTGCCTTCGAGTGCTGCGCTACACAGCGGGATGTAAACCTGTGAGGGCAGCGATGTCTCGGTCAGTGACACCTGCAGGTCGCGTAGCAGCCCAGGCAGCACGTTCTTGCGTTCGCTGACAGGCGTGACCAGGCGTAGGTGGTCAGCCAGCGAAGTCATGTTGTCCACGAACACGGCTTCGTCATTGAAAGCCTGTTCTCGCTGTGACGCGAGTTCTTGCTCGTCCTGCTTGCTCTGGCAACTGCGCTCCACATCGTCCGTCACTAGCACGTCTCGGTAGTCGGTGGCTTCGGCCGGGATTGGTGACAGCAGATCCAGCAACTCGCGCGGCGACGTCACGACCAACATTTGCAAGATGAGGTCGTGCAGCGCCGCAATTTGATGCGAGTTACGCGCTGCCAACCAGGTCATGCACAGCATGTCTGGTAGTTCGTCGCGGGTGAGCAAGTGGAGCTCCATAAAGTCATCGAGGATGGCCACGATAGCGCGGGCTTGGGTCTCTGGCGAGTCCTTGAGCCACAGGTTGGCCACGAGCTCCGAGTTGCCGTTGAACGAGCTCACGAGGTAGATCAGCAGCAGCGTGTGGTTGGTGCAGCTCGTGTCGTTGCGGTTGCGCGCGTCGTCGAAGATGGCGAGACATTCCCAGACAGTCCGGAGTGCGAAGTGAGTCGAGCGACGACACATAGCCATGATCAGGCGCACGTAGAGGAACAAGGGCGGGAACAACAGCAACGTGACTTCGGAGGCATTGCCTTGGCCGTGGGTCTCGGACCGACGCAGCTCAGCGTCCTCGAGTTTGTCCGAGATGCGGACAAGCGGCACGAAGAGTCCAAGGAACTGGACCCAGTACGCGTCCATGCCGTTCACGTCGCTCTCGCACAGCGGGATGAGCACGCAGAGCACGCGCGCGAACATCCATGGGTTCTCCAAATGTTTCTTGAGCAGACACAGCACGTTGAGCACCGTGTAGTTGGCTGGCGACGACACAATGAGCTCGAGTTCCTGCAGCTGGTGGTCCACGACGAGCGGATCCAGTGGCTTGTACTTGTTGAGCGACGCGAACGCGTTGGTTTCCGTGCGAATGAGCGCCAGCGCGCGCGAAGTCATCGTCATCATGAACGTGATGAAGTGCTGGCGGTGCATGCAGCCATCGCACACCTTGACGAGCTGCGGCTCGCCCGACGTCGCCAGCACCACTTCCTTGGCGCAATGCGGGCGACAGAACGCCTGGAAGCAGCTCCCGCAGTAGTGGCGATGGCGCCCCAGCAGCGCAAACTCAAGACCGCACGCGGCGCAGGACGAGTCTTGTTCCAGTAGTTCTTCGTACTTGATCTTGCGCCTCAGCGCGGCCTCGACGCGCAGCGACCGAGTGCTCATGGCCGACTTGTGACTCAGCACACCGCCTACGACACCACCGATGAGCGTGCCGAGCACGGGCACGACCGAGCCGACAATGGCGCCGGCAGCCACACCACTGGTGGTCGACAAACCCACCATCTTGGTCTTGCGCGTCTCCGTCTCGCGGTCGAGCTCGCGCGTGTGGAGCACGACGTGATCGGCGTTGTCGCAGTCGTCCGCCGTGCTCGAGCGCCGCGTGGCCGCCTCAGGCAGCGCCGCCGTCTGTGCAATGTACTCGGCGTACTGCTTGGCTGCGTGGTTGATCTCGTCGATCCAGCGCTGCTGCTCGCTGTGCGTCGGAGCTGAGCAGAAGTAGACCTGGCCGTTCTTGGCTTCGAACGTGAACGCGTGCGGATACGTGTGGATCACGCCGGCGCCGTTCGAGACCGCGGCCTGGAGCACGCGCAGCTTGCCGCGCAGGTTCTTGGCCGTGAGCGCGTCCTTCTTGCTGGCGTACCAGTAGATGTTGTGCTTGTACAGCATGCAATACCACGTCTTCATGCGCCACTCGCGGCCCGACAGCCGCATGCGCACAAACCCGCCCATGGTCGCCGTCTCGTCCATCGGGCACGGCTGCGTCAGCGTGCTCGTGTTGTGCGAGCCGACGCTGCCGCGCCGGTACTGATCCATCGTGCGGCGGGAGCTGCTGGTGATCGACGTCGACGTCGTGCTGCTGGACACGGCGCTGCCGGACGGACTGGAGCTCGCGCCCGAGCGGACCGAGCTGTCCGGGGAGGCCGCCCGCGTCGGCCCATGCTCGAGCGCCGTCTCGATGGCCGGCACGTGCGTCGTCTGGTCGTGCAGCAGCGCCATTGCCTGTCGCACAACCGGCGCGAATGCCGGCAGGCGCGCTTGCACGTCCTGCGTCGACAGCAGCGGCGCGTCCTGGATGAGCGTCAGCAGCTCCGCTAGCGTGGCCTCGACGTCCTGGGGCTTGGCGACGGGTTCTGCTGCGTCAGTGGTGGCGCCATTGGTGTCGTCGCGTGTGGCCGGCATGCAAATCCGAGGTGATCACCCAGTCAATGGTCAGTCGGTCACACGCCGTCAACGCGGGCGCAGGATGCACGCGATGGGCGTGTGACTTGCAATGACATTCGACATTTCGCCGCAATTAATACGATCCGGTTTTGACCATGCCAGGGCGATGCTTCAATAAGTATTGTGGGTGGTACAGTGTACCACAATACAATGCAATATGTGCGCGCGAGTGTTGGTGGAACAGCGCCACCATTATTGCCCATGCTTGAAAGGGCGGCCCAGCACTGGAGCAGGCGCTGCCCGAAGCAGCGCGACGCAGCGGATCGATCCACACCAAGCGGCGGCGACTGCGTTGACCTACGTGGCCGCAGAGATATACAGAGAGCGAGAGAGAGGCTACGCGTGTGTGTGAGAAAGAGTTGAGCCTGTCGGTGGAGCCACAACAACAGCAGAAGCAGCAGCAACAGCAGTGGCGGCGACCATGGTCAAGGCAACAGATGTGCGCAAGGACAGCTTTCTAAGGTGGAAGGCCGAGAAAGATCTGGAGCGCCTCCGCCAGGCGCAGCAGCGGCTGCACGCCAAGCAAACGCGGCAGGCAGCAGCAGCGCGCGGTGGACGCGAAGGCGCCGACCACCGCGAGCACGAGCGCCGCGCCCTCGAGCTGCGGCACTTGGATATGCGCTCGGCCATGGTCAAGCAGTCCAAGGCCGCTGGGTCGACAACGCCGTCCACGCCCGCGCAGCACAGCGACGACAGCGATCTCTTCTCGCCCATGCACAGGCCGCAACGCGACTTCCAGCAGCAGACGTCGCGCCATTTGGATGCCGACAGGCGGTGGCAGGACGAGCAGGACGGACAGGACGACGACGGCGACCGCGCCAGCGATTCGCAGAACGACGAGTACACGGACAGGGAATACACGGACGACGGCACGCAAGCAGATGGCGAACTGACGCCGCGGTATCGCTACGATGCCTCCGGCAACCAAGCAGAAGACCAGGCGGCGCTGCGACGATGGCAAGTGCCACCACTGGACGATGTGCCGACGCGATCTCGAGACGACCAAGGCAATGCACGAACAACCAAGTCAAAGTCAGCCTGGAACAACTACTCATTCACAAATGACCACCCGTCGTTCTTTTCGTCGATCAAAGCTGGTTCCAGCGGCTTTCGGGACCAGATTTCCCGGTCACGAAGCAACAGTTCGGTGCACAGCATGCAAGACGACGAGGACGACGTGGAGGCTGATGTCGAAGATCCTGTCGAGATGCGAGAGGAAGAGCTGGAAATTCCGGATGTGTCGATGTCGCCACCGTCGACACCGATGACGCGGTCGCACTCGTCATTCCAGGGCTTCTCACAGCAGTTTAGCAGCGCCCATACCTCCGGCGGAGCCAATGGCCCAACGCGCTTTGGCAGCGGGGCAGTGGACGACATCTCGTCCGCCATGAAAGGCGCAGCACAGTCGTCGCAACAGCGCGACATCAATCGGCGCAGTCACAACGCGAACCAAGACGACCAAGACAATGAACATCCAGGCAAACAACCGTCCAGGGCGAGCGCGAGTCGGGGCGGAAGACGCAACCGCACCGCCCCATTACGTGTCACTGGTGTGTCGTTCCCGTTGTGGAGCATTGTGTTCTTGGCATCGTGCATTGTGGTCGGGCTGAGTGGGTTTCTGGCCGAAGAAGTGATGTCATTGCTTGGCATTTGGACGCCTTCAGTGCCGTCGAAGATCGACCGAGTGCGCATGCAGTCGCGTTTGGAGAACCTCCAAGACGAGCTGCGATCGTTCCAGCATGCTGCTGCAGAGATCGAAGCCAATTCACGACAAGTTTTCGAAGAAGTGAAGGCTCACCTGGCGAAAATGAAGACCGAGCGTCAGCTACACCAACAAACCATCACGAACGACATGAACGAGCTACGCGAACAAGTGCTGCAAATGACGTCTCAGATGGTGGAGCAGGAGAAGCGAGAGATCCAGCGTCACGTGGCTGCCGCAATGCAGGCAGCACAGGAAGAAGCTGCTAGGCTAGCACAGGCCGAAGAAGCTCGTCAAGCAGAGCTAGAGATCGCTCGCTTGCGACTCGCGGCGGCCGTGGCTGCCAAGGAAGAGCAATCAGCAAAGCAACGATCAGACGCCGAGCAGCACTCTCGTCGTGAAGCGCCACGCAGTGACCCCAAGATTTTACGACAAAGTGTCATCGCGCCCGAGGCCACCAAGGACGATGTTGTGTACGTGGATGCCAGAACAGCAAGCCGCGTCAACGCCGCCATTGAGGGCGCATCCGAATCATCCGTTGCGTGGCCATTGTTGGCGTTGATTGTGCTTATTAGCGTCATCGGTGGGCTAGTTGGGCTGCGAGTGCATAATATCAATCGGCGCAAGCGCTGGTTCGCCGAACGACGGAGGCGCATGGCCCGCTTGCGGCATGCGCGGCTGCACGCCAAGCACACTGCAGACATCGAGCAGGACGATGAAGAGATCGAAACGGTGTCGTTGATCGTCGACTCGCCTCCAGAGAAGGAAGCAGTGCACGCCAACCTGAGCGTCGACACGGATATCAAGACAGCGTACGCCGCATCTGCCTCCACAACCAATCTGTACGATGACGACGAAGACGAAGACGCCTTGATGGCTGCATCATACTCAAGACCATTGCTCTCACCAGAGCCACAGCCAAAGCGAGCTCCACGACGTGCAGCGCCGGCCTCAACCACGACGGCTGCCACCACTCGGCGCAAGCATTAGATAGGTTTGAGTCTTCGCGGGATATGTGACGCGCGCAGTATGGAATAATGTATGCATTATATTCTACCAATCCAGTCGCGCGTGCTCAACCCCACCTCGACGATTGACGGAGCTGCCCGCGCATGACGATGCTGATGCTGCGTCGAGGTGTCCACGCCACGTCGCGGCCGCGACTGGCGCTCAGTTTCGCGCGTTCTGCGTCGTCCACGTCGAGCAATGGCGCGAAGCAGCAGCCTGAGCCTCTGTACTTCACCACGCGTGAGTTTGCTGACTTGGAGATGCACCATGAAGATGCCGACCTCACGTCGCTCGTTCCGTTCTGTGTTGTGCTGTGGCAGGCGATCGCATCCATGGACGAGAAGTGCTGGAAGAGTTCGGCATGGTCTCTGCGTCGGCCGTGCGCTCCAAGTCGGTGCTGAGCGACATGTACGTCGCGGTCGCGGGATTGTTTGGAGGCGAAGCGTCGTCGTACACGTCCCTGATGAACGAGACGACGGCCGAAGCTGTCAACCGCATGCAGTACGCCGCACAGGTGAGTGACGCCACGACTGACCATACAGCTGCGCGCGATGCATTGACGCTGCTTCGGTTGGGTGTTTCTGGTGTCGCAGTCCCTCGGCGCTACGGCGGTGGTGAACGTGCGCTTCGATACCAACACGACCATGAATCGCTTGGTCTTTGGATTGCACTGCTCCGTCGTCGCCTATGGCACCGCGGTGCGCTGTCGACCACTGCCACCTGCGTCTTCGCGAGGTCTCCATCAGCCAGATTCGGGGGCCGATCTCCTTCCTTAGTGGCTTCCTCGCTGTGCTGCAGAAACAAGACTAAACCTGCGTTGTGCTATCAGTGTTTGCGGTGTCCGCTCTTGCGCGGTGTCTTGTGCTTTTGACTCGACGTCGTGACCAACTGGCTGCACCAGCAGCACCGGTCTGAGCTCCGGTGGTGGCGCCTGAGGCACACCGGGTGGGACATTGCTGACCGCGTGTACGATCGTACTCGGCACGGGCGCCGCGGCAAATCCCCCGCCTTTATGTCCAGCAGCAATGGCCGCTCGAGCCTGTAGCTGGTCTTTATGGTTCTGGTGCTGGTTGCTGACGCCGGATGCACGCGCACTCGGCAGTCGTACAGGACTCGGCTTGTTCGCCAGCGCTCGGTCTGTTTCCGGCTCGTCGCGACTTGCGCTGCCTTCGTCATCCAAGCGCAGCGTCGACAAATAGCTCGGCCGCACGCATGTGGCAATCAGCATGGCTTTCCGCTGTTTTTCACGTGCCTCCAAGAGCTGTTGACGCGCTTCAGCGTCCGCGCGACGCTGTTCCTGGACACGTTCGTGAGCTGCCTCGAGCTCCTGCTTCTGCACTTCGCGGGCCTTCTGCAACTCCAGCTCTTCTTGTTCCAGCTGCTGCCGCGTGAATCTCTGCTTCATCTCGGTCGGCACCACTCGCTTGGCGTCTTGCAGACGCGCCGGATCAATGCGTGGTGCCATGAGCAGCTCGTGCTGGTGGCGCAGGCGTTCCTTTGTCGCCTTCTGCTGTTCTTTTAGGAACGTATGCGCCTGCTTTGTGTGCTGCGTGCGCTGCTTGTATGTCTTGCGGAGCCGCGTCAGGGAGTCGTCACGGACCTGTTTCTTTGACACATCAGTCGTCACCCGCGCAACATCGCCCTCGACCGTCAAGAAATCCGGACGACACTCGTAGCCGTGGAAGTGCGTCATTGCAATCGCAAACGCAGCTCGCGCCTCCTCTGTGGGCTCCTCTGGCTCGGTGTGTGGCACTGCCATGCGCTCTGCTGGCGGTGCATTCGCTAAAGTATCATGAATCAGCTGCTCGAGCACCTCCGACCGACTGCGACTCATGGTGGACGAAGGCAGCGATAATGACGACGACGTCGGCGGTGGTGACCGAGGTGGCGGCGTGGCCGCTAGCACATGCTGCAGATATTGTCGCGCCCGTTCTTGCTTCTCTCGTGCGTTGAGCTGGTCTGAGATGACATCACTCAGCTCACCACCACCAACTCCAGCAGCAGCATTTTCTGAGAACGTCGACAGCGATGCTGTCGCACGTAATCGTGGCACAAATTGGCGTGGACAGCGGCGCTGCGTCAGGTAGTCCTTGGCCCTCGCACCGAGCAGAAACGGTAGCGGCACATGGTCATTCTCGATGGCCTCACGTGTCATCGCAGGTGCCTGCGTCGGCATCACGACGTACGTCGTTCGCGGACCAGCTCAAACCATCGCTCAATCGCTGCAAACATCGCCATTTCTGCGGGACCCAGATATTTATACTGTGGCGATGCTAGGCATCTGAGGTTTTGGAAACACTTTCCAGATGGAGGCGGTCAGGCATCAGGCTGCTCGGACTGGTCTTGAAGATCCAGCACGGTGTGGACTAGCGGCAACCGCAGTTGTGGCTGCTCAGCATCGTCGTCGTCATCGTCCTCGAGCGCGCAGATGCGCGATGGCGTCCTCCTGTCCCGACTCCACCTCGTCCCGCATGACACTCGGGCGTTGCGCGCTAACACCGGCGGTTCACAATCCGTAATCTGTTGGCTTGCTATTTGATCAAGCTCCCTCCGCGTCCGCAACTAGCCCTGCGTAGGCTTCACCACTATGGCGTGTGGCTGTTGCCGCCGCAAAGAAAAAGTGGTCGATGAGGGCCCAAAGAATGGCATGGTGCCTCGCAGCGGCCGAAAGTAAGTGACAAACGTGCTTGAATGTCCACTTGCACATTATCTGACCGTGCGCAACATCCGTGGTTTCTCCTAGGTGCCGTGACTGCCTCTGCTGCGTCTTCTTCATCGTGTACTGGATCGGTATGGCAGTCGTCGCCATCGTCGGTATCAAGAGCGGCAAGCCCATGAGTCTAGTTTACGGCCATGACTACAACGGCAACTTGTGCGGTGATGGCGCGTTCGCCGATAAGAAGTTCCTGGCATTCCCTCGCCTGGATGACGACATGATGGACGCTGCAACTCATGTCGTGTCGCTGACAAAGATGAAGTTCTTCGGCGTGTGTGTGTCTGCATGCCCGCAAATGGGCCAGCGCACGTGCACGTACGACAACAGCACATGCTGGATGGCCGCGATGGAGACCAAGAACGTCTTCTTCCGCTGCGTGCCCATCGAGACCCAGAACTCGACTGTGCTGGACGAGAAGTGTATCGACCCACCGACTGCCCAGCCCAACTGCACGCTCGACCGCTTCCTCACCCGCAAATGCAGCGAAGTGTGCAAGACCAAGAGCGTGCTGTCCAATGTCTGGGAGGTGCAGGCCACGAGTCCAAACCCGCTCATGGATCAGTTGCAGGGCTACCTGCAAGTGCTGATGCGCTTCCTGAACGACATGAACGCCGCGTCGGGCATCATTCTGGCCGTTGGCGGCGTGGGAGCGATGGTCTTCGGCATCATCTGGCTGATCATTCTGCAGCTCTTTGCAGGCGTCGTAGTGGCTCTGACGTGCTTACTGGTGATGCTGGCGCTCATGTTGGCCAGTTTGTTCTGCTCGGTTCGCGCCGACATCATCCCTGCGTCGACACTCAAGGGTCTCTCATTTCTCAATGCGATTGACCTGACCAAGTACGTACCGACCGCCGACGACAGCAACAAGGAGCAGTTCAAGTACGCGGCCATTGCTCTCTGGGTAGTCACGGGTGTTGTCTTCCTCCTGTTGGTGGCCATGCAGAAGCGCATCCGCATTGCCATCGCCATTATCCGCGAGAGCTCCCGGGCTATCCGCAAGATGCCGTCGCTGTTGCTGTGGCCTTTGTTGCCGACCATCTTATTCATCGTCCTAGTGGTGTACGCTGTCTACGTCGCGGCTTGCATCATGAGTTCGGATGACCTCAAGGCTGCGGCCAAGGCATCTGTGGAAACCGCCATCTCCACGGCGATGGACACAGCCAAGATTGCGTCTAACATCACATCCAGCAATGTCACGGTCTCCGCCGTCGACGCCAACGCGACGGCGGAGAGTTTCAACGTGGCTGTGAGTCAAGTAAGCAACAAGACGCTGCAGCAGATCCTGCTAGTGTTCCACATCTTCGGCTTCCTGTGGACAAACCAGCTGATTCAAGCCATTTCGATTTGCACAATCGCTGGCGCAGTGGCTCAATATTACTGGACTGCACCAGATGAGCACGGCAAGCGCAAGATGGAGTCCCACGTGCCGGTTCTTCGATCGCTCGGCTTCACGTTGCGCTTCCACCTTGGCTCGCTGTGCTTCGGATCCTTCATTATCGCGTTCGTGCAGCTACTACGGCTGATCATGGAATACATCGACCACAACACAAAGCAGCTGCAGCAGTCTAACAAGATGGTCAAAGTGGCGCTCATGGGTATCAAGTGCTGCCTCTGGTGCTTCGAGAAATGCCTCAAGTTCTTGTCCAAGAACGCGTACATCATCATCGCCATGAAGGGGTCGTCCTTCTGCTCAGCCGCCGTCGAGGCCTTCAAGATCATCCTGAGCAATCTCGCTCGCGTGGCCGTTGTCAACTCGATCAGCTTCTTCCTGCTGTTGCTAGTCAAGGTGACCATCTCGCTTGGCGCCGGCATGGTCGTATTTGTCGTGTTGTCCCACTCAGATCAGCTTCAGCTCGGAGAGCTGAGCCCGAAACCAGTGACGTCGGCGTTAGCGCCAGTGCTGGCAACGTGCATCTTGGCGTGGCTCGTCGCCTCAGCCTTCACCAACGTCTATGACGGCGCGATCGACACGATTTTGGTCTGCTTCTGCGAGGACACACAGATGAATGGCGAGAACGCGAGTCCGTTCATGAGCAACGAACTGAAGCACATCATGGGCGGGGCTGACAGTCCAAACAAGCACAAGGTTGTGCAGGTGTCCAAGCGCACGAGCAAAGCAGGGAACGAAGAGGGCGGTGACAAGGCACCTGAAGGTGGTGGGAGCGCCAAAGTTCACGCCGAGAGCTAGCCCCTCCCAGTTATTAAGCATGTCGATAAATTTTATAATATCCATTGCTCTACAACTTGGTCTAGCTTGGCTCTGGTCAACATTGTGTGCCGTCACAATTCCTGGCCC
This sequence comes from Lagenidium giganteum, assembly GCA_002286825.1. Taxonomy (NCBI): domain Eukaryota; phylum Oomycota; class Peronosporomycetes; order Pythiales; family Pythiaceae; genus Lagenidium; species Lagenidium giganteum. The sequence goes on from NSDO01000034.1 coordinate 354,019, forward strand.
TCGCTTCAGGCGTGCTGTTGGTGGAATACGCGCAAACAACGCTCTTTTTGCGCCAGGCCATGACGCGCGCCACGGCTCGATTTTCTTCCTCACGCAGCAGCTGCAGTTGTCGGAGTTGTCGCCGCACTCGATCTTCCAATTGCTTCCTCTCTAGCCACTCCTCGTACGCGCGTTGTACTTGTTCCACCTCCTGCACCGTCATGTACAGTGACAGCTCAAGTGCGATGGCCTGATGATTGTTCACGTACCAATGGTGTCTTTGTTTTCGGCTTTGCAGCCATGGTCACTGGTAGTTTCTTGTGCTTGCCTTTCACTCTGGGATTAACATGCAGGGACTTGGGCTTCTGGTACAGCTGCAAGCGACATTGACATGAGCATGAGCATCGCGGATCAAATGAGCATCACGTGGCGTGGGCGTGCCTGTCCATTGCCGCTGCCGTCTGCACGGGCTGATGGACGCGTTTCCGACGCATTTTCGTCGCTCAGTTTCTTTTTTCCCTTGATGCGCTGAGTCCGCTTGGCGCTCAGCCACTCCTTGAAGGCAGCCTCCGCCTTCTCTCGCTTGTCTTCACCATCATCATCCTGTTGTGTTGTGGCAGGCAGTGATCTGTCACTACGTTCATGGCGTTTGGCGGTCACCCACGCAGTGAACGCAATGCGCTTTTCGATCTGCAGCCACATATTGCATGCGATGTGAGCCTCCCTCGTCGTCGACTGCCACCACAAAGCACCGCACTCACGCGGCACAGCTGCCGTCGACACGCATCCTCCGCATCGCGCGCGTCATACTGCTCCTGCCAGTGCCACATCCTAATACTCGTATTCACAACTCAACTCGGGTGGTGCGTCACCACCATCGCATCCCCCAGCCTGAGCGATGCTTTTCATCCCAAGTAACGGCTGCCCAAGTGGCTGCCCATCACTTCAACAATGGGTCCCGCATTGTGTCCTTCCAACAAGGGACACGACCGTTTGCAGCACAGTTTGGGTGCCGTTTTTTACGCGCGTAATTACGCGGCTGGTGTTCAAAACCCTGTTCTTCGTGTTTTGGCGCGCTTTTGAACGTGAGGTTTTTTGTGGCGTTGTGGGCGTTGACGGTCGGCACTTGGAACGGACCAACCAGAGCGCGGAACTGCAGGAAGCCGTCAAATCAGCGCGCAGGTACGCAGGCGCCAATGAGAAGGCAGCAGCGCGGCCATTTCCACCAATAATGGGCGTCGCCGCCGTAGCTTTTCGCTCACCGCATGGCGGCAACTTGACCTGCCATTATGGCGCCTGGAGCAAGTTGCTGCTGCTGCAGGCAGCGTGGAGGTCGCAGCGGTGGCCGCCAGCACGCCATCTGCATGTGCATTGGCGCAATGGTGGTGGTGGCGATAGTGGCGCGGCTGGATATTGATGGGGGGCTGGATGTGATCAGTCGCTAATGGAAGTGGGGGATTGATGCAGAGAACCAACACAACCCGTGAACACCATGTCGGACGACGCCACCAACAACTTGCAGATGCAGATGCAAATGCAGTCGCAGCGAGCACAATTGCAGCAGCAGCAGATGCAGCTGCACGCGTTCTGGCAGAACCAGATCCACGAGATCTCGCAGATCGACCCGAACGCGTTCGATTTCAAGACGCACATGCTGCCGTTGGCGCGGATCAAGAAGATCATGAAGACGGACGAAGATGTTCGCGTACGAGTGTGCTGGATCGTGTATGGTGGTTGTGTGGATGCTCGCTCACGCGCGTGGGGTGATTGATGGGTGCAGATGATCAGTGCTGAGGCGCCCGTGCTGTTCGCCAAGGCGTGCGAGATGTTCATCCTGGAGCTGAGCTTGCGTGCTTGGATTCACACGGAAGAGAACAAGCGCCGCACGCTCCAGCGCAACGATATCGCGATGGCTATTACGAAGACAGACGTGTTCGATTTCCTCATCGATATCGTGCCTCGCGACGACATCAAGCCTGCCAAGAAGGTGCGTTTGCGATCTTTTTGCTTGCATTTTTTGTCGCGTTCTTATCAAACAATCGTGTTATCTCTTTCGTGTTGCTAGGGTCCTGTGGATCCACAGGTAGTCTACCAACAGCAATTGCAGCAACAGCAAACGGCTATGCTCCAGCAACTGATGCAGCAGCAGACGCAAACGGGCAACGCTGCCGTGCAGTGGCCCAACCCACAGATGCACCAGCAACTCTTTCAGCAGTACCAGCAGCGACTACACGCCAACGTCTCGAGCATTTCCCCTTCGGCTGCGGCTGATGCCACCAACACCGCTCCAAACACGGCGGCATCTGGTTCATCCGACCAGCTCAACCTGAACCAGCGCAGCGTCGACGTCTAAGCAGCGCCACTGTCCCAATGTTTCGCGACTCGCGGCTAGATGCTAGCTACAGTCATCACTTCTTGTTAGGTAGTTTCATCTGGAACACACGCGGTGGTCCGTCATGCGTGGTCCAGATTCCATTTTAACCGAGTCCACCGTTTGGCGCACACGCGTCTGCTGTCGGACTCGGACAGAGCTTTAAAAATCGTCATGAACATAAGAACAAAAACCCATACAAGCCAGAGCAGCGAACGCATTGCGTGGTTGTTGATGAGTTCTCTATTACTACGAGATAGTGCACACTGTGGAGTGCGCAGGTCCCGTGCTCAAGTTCTAGACTTTCCGCTCTTCTCGTCGAACGGCGAAGTGTTGACTATTGGAATTCTAAAGGGATATATGGAAGCTGTTCACAGTTGATGAACGTCTGTGAGCGTGCGAGGCAGTGGCATCGCCACCTGCTTGGTTTGCAACCTGATCAATTGGTAGGCGCCGACGCCACCGATGGCCAGTATCATGCCTGTGACGGATTGGATTGTGACTGGGTTGCCGAAGTAGATGATGGCGCTGACGATGATGACCACGCGCTTCATCGTGCCCATGATCGAGTACGTCAGTTCCGTCACATCGCCCAGGACCATGGACGAGCAAAAGCTGCCGACGAAGTACATCAGACTGCAGAACAACACGGTCACGTACGGGAATGGTCCACTGCGAGCAGGCATCAACAAATGTCAGTAAAAAATCAGTCGATACGTCGATACGAGCAATTGAACGCACCCGTTGGGCATCTTGTCAGCTTGGAAAGAGCTGTACATGACGACTGGCGTATTGATCGCAAATGACAGGAACGCGCTGTAGAAGTGGAGCTACAAGATACGATTCAAGTCAGGATCATGAGGCCGGTCTAAAAGCCAAAGTGTAAGCAAACGTACGTTGATGCTGTCTTGCATGACACGACTGCGCAGGAGGAACTTGGCGTACATACTCTGCCAGCACCAACCCATAACATGTCAGTTCCATCCACCGTTTGCTGTCAATTAATGGATACGAAATGTACCTGAACCACGCCCAACAGCGCCGAGATGACCGCGAAGGCGATGCCGCTCACAGCGAGGTTCTGATCACATAGCATTGCAAAGGTGAGCAACACACCCAGACGAGGCGAATGATCAACACTACTGCCATCTTGTCCAGCACTTACGTTCATGCCCATCTCGGAGACAGACGCCATGATCACACCGACCACAATGGGTACGAGAGATAAATACGTGGCAAGCGAGAACTTGGAGCGGTACACTGCGTAGGCCATGAGCACGTTGAAGAATGGCTGCGACGCTTTGCACGTGTGCGCCACCGCCACGGGAACGGCGTCGTAGCTCCAGTACGTCAGCACTTTAGCAAAAACCGACAACAGGCTCAAGGGCATCAACCACGCAATCCTGAACATCCGTGTGCGGACCGAGAACTGTCAGCACGACTGAACCTCGCATTCAAGCACCTATGACGCAGCTGTACCGTTTAGGAGAAATCGTTTGCATCCGCCAGGAACTGGTTCTTGAGGCGACCGGCAACGTCAGCAAAGCAACTGCAGTGATGAGCATCAGCAACAGATTAGCATCATCACCAACAGTAGCCGCTCACACAAAACGCGTCGTACAATCGCACACGACACTGACAAATAGATGCGACAGCGTTAGCATCTCGGCCGACACATGATGGTGCTTGATCAGGTTCTTGTTCGTGAACGTGGACGCCGTTGAGAAGAGGTACCACACGACCAAGCACGTCGCAGTCTGTCACGACAACCACATCAGCAGCTGACCTCTACCCACATGCCCACATCCACCACCATCAGCCAGCCTACAGAAGGAAGCAAAATACCTTGAGTGATCGGCTGCGGTTCGCTGCAAACGCGTGGCCCTTGCGCGGCGCGTAGTTATCCATCATGACATTGTCGCCATAGTTGTCGCTCACTCGCACCATCGTCGTCAACGATCGGAGCACTCGCCAACCAGCTCACTCACTCACGCGCAAGACGCAGCTGAATCTCGCGTGGATGGCGGGTTCCTTGCGAGGCACCGTCGACACGTCGAGCGGGCAGTGGCGCGCAATCCCCAAGCGCTGCCTGATGGCGCCGTTGTGTGCAACCCAGAGCGAGCCCGAGCACCAGGCAGCCCAGCCACGTCTCCCACCTCACTGACTATTCCGGGGCAACCCTGAACACGCTTTATAAGGGGTTACCACGAGGGTACGTACAGTGTGTAAACGGTTTGATTGTAAAAAAGCATCCTTCACAAAAAATTCACTAATTTTTCACAACGAGGGCGCCACTCTCTACGTTCGCTTTTGAGAGGGATACTTTTGCGGCAAGTTCGAAATTGAGGGGGGCGACGCGCTCGGCCACGCACGGGCAACGCACAATTCGATAAACCACCGGCATCACCGACGCAATGGACGCGCAAGCGACGGCAGCCGCCGCGGGCAGCGACGCTGCACGAGAGCACAAGCCCACTGCCGCCAACAGGGAGCAGCGCTCGCTGTCGACAAACATGCTGTCCAAACTGCCGCCGTGCGGCATGAAGCGCGTGCTGGTCACGGGCGGCGCAGGCTTCATTGGTATCCACTTGTGCACACGCTTGCTGGAGCAGGGTCATGAAGTGATCTGTCTCGACAATTTGTTCACAAGTCAACGCGCCAACGTGCTTCGGCTGCAGCAGCAGTTCCCAAACTTTGAGTTCGTGCGGCACGATGTGACGGTGCCGTACCGATGCGAGGTGGACGAGATCTACAACTTGGCGTGTCCGGCGTCGCCAGTGCACTATCAGTACAATCCGATCAAGACCACCAAAGTGTCGTTCCTTGGCGCGCTCAACATGCTGGGACTGGCTAAGCGTCTCAAGGCCAAGATCTTCCAGGCGTCCACCAGCGAAGTCTACGGCGATCCAGAGGTGTCTCCACAGGTGAGGTGACTCGTGCAGACATGCAACGTCGATGACAACTAGTTGCTGACGTTTTTTTTTCTCGTATCGTAGCGTGAGGACTACTTCGGACACGTGAGCTGCACGGGTGTGCGGGCGTGCTACGACGAGGGCAAGCGCGTGGCGGAGACGCTGTTCTTCGAGTATCACCGCAAGAACGGCGTCGACATCCGCGTTGCTCGTATTTTCAACACATATGGCCCTGGTATGCACCCATACGATGGTCGCGTGGTGGGCAACTTCATCATGCAAGCACTGTCCAATGAAGATATTACCATCTACGGCGATGGCACTCAAACGCGATCGTTCTGCTTCGTGGATGACCTCATCGAGGCCATTATGCGCTTCATGGACTGCACAACGTGCGTCGGACCGATGAACCTGGGCAATCCGTGTGAAATGAGCATGTTGCAGCTGGCAAACCTCATCATCCGCTTGACGAACTCGAAGAGCAAGCTGGTCTTCCGGCCGCTGCCCAACCATGATCCAAAGCTTCGTCGTCCTGACATCTCGCTTGCCCAGCTACACCTGAACTGGACGCCAGAAGTCGGTGTGGAGGAAGGTCTGATGAAGACCATCGAATACTTCCGTGCGCTAGATCTGTCCAAATTTAAGCGTCCGACCAACCACACGGCACATCGCAGCAGCGAGTTGCTAAATCGCCGCCAGGACGAGGTGCACGCCGGGCAGCAGGATTGATAAGGCTCCGCGTCATGTCTACACGTGGAGTTCATGCAACAGTACAAGTTTTAGGGAGATGCATGGCGTTCAATCATCCATTCGTGCCGTGGATTAAATAGATATCTATCCCAATATCCGATCGTGCGCGCTGCCACGCTTGTTCTCGCGCGCAGTGGGGACGGCAGGCGACGAGAAGTACAGGATCCCCACCGCAACAGCAGTCGCAAGAAAATTATCACTTGCAGGTAGAGCGAGCGTTGCGCTGCTGCCTTTGTTTCCCAACACCGACCAAAGAGTTGATAGCAAACGCCATGCTAGTCATCATCACCGTCGCGCTTGGCGGCGTCTGCATCCTGCTTGGCACGTTCGGCGCGCACACCGGCAACACCTTCGCCTGTGCCGATCTTGGCAGCTGGGAACTTGACAATCACCATGCTCATGTTGTCACGGCTAGAGAGAAAATTAGGTTGACTGCCAGTGGGCAATGCAATGCGAAAAGACTTCAACAGTATCCATACCTGCCCAAGCGGAGGCAGACATCAATGACGTCCTCAGCAATGAGCCCCATGTCGCGCTCGCCTTTGTTCATGAGGTCGCGCACGTGGGCGCACACGTCTTCATTGGTCATGACATCCCAAATGCCATCGCACGCGATGACGAGAAACTCTTCCGACCCGTCGATGGCCTCGATCTTGATGTCCGGTTCCGCCGACACTTGCTGCTCTTCTGCTTTCAGGTCCGAGCGCTGCTTGTACGTGAAGTCACCAAGCGCACGAGACACCTGAGAGAGCCAACCCAGAGAGAGAAACACACGCGCACATGCACACACATCGCATCCGATCACCAACAACATCCAAAATTTGGGAAAAGAACGAGCGGTATCGGTACCGCAAGGTCGCCGTTGACGCGGTTGCTGCGGACAATGCCGCCAGCTTTCTCGATGCGTCTGCGCTCCACATCCTGCAATGCAACATTCCCGTCATCACGCTCGTCAGCCGACGGGCACAACCATCTCCACGGTGGCCACCGCCTGGCCCGTCCATGACAGCAAGAACGATGTGGACACGCACATTCATGGGCTTGTGGTCAAACGACATGGGAATGACGTTGCCGTTTTTGGCAAGAACGCTACGCGAGTCTCCTGCACATGCACATACCGAAGGGGGACGTAGCCAACAGCGCCGCTCGGTGAGCTCATGCACCAAGAGCGATGCAGTTAACAAGCCAGAAGATACTCACCCGAGTTGGCGACCACGATGTGCTTGGCTGTGACAAAGGCCGAGATGGCCGTGCAGCCACTCTGGTCCGACCCATACTGCACTTCCGGCACGGCCTTGATCTGCGTGTCGAGCAGCATGTAGGCGTCGCGCATGCACGCGCCGATCTGGTCGGGCGTGGGCGTGCGCTTGTCCGAGAACAGGCGCGAGTTCTGCATACAGGATGCAAACACTTCGACCATCTTGTCGGCCGCAAAGTCGGCAGCGAGCTTCCCGCCATGGCCGTCACACACGGCGAAGATGGAGCAGCCTTCGGGGAAGTCGGCGGAATCGACGACCGCAATGTGCGAGTCCTCCATGCTGGCGCGCCACCCCTGCATGGCCGAGATGCCGTACTCGAGGCCATTGCCCTTACCAGTGTGAGTGTCCTTGTCCGTAATCGGTGTCGTGAGGAAGTTGCCCATGGTGGCGCTGCTCCACTGCCCGACACGTCCGTCTCTTCTTGGGGGCGTTGGGGGCGTTCAATCGACTCCCAGGTCGCGCCGGTCGCCCCACGACCCGTGCCACAGCAACATCTGGGTGAGACCGACGAGGCATTCACCCCAACATTCAATATTGCAGATCTAATTGGGCGCCCCAGCCCAGTGCATTGCGCCACATTGGAGTTTCCAGAAGTTCAAGTGCGTTTCTCGTTAATTACAACGGGGAATTACCGCATTCCAAAGTTGCTGTTGTGGGGGCCCGGTTATATTCTTCTTCTGGCATCGGTAGTTTACGCAGCACGCAAGGCACGGAAGTCGAAGAGGTCGGGCAGACACTCAGACCCAGAGAGAGCGCGAGAAGCACCGTCGACACCACAGCACAGCACAGGCGGCGCAGGCAACCAACCGACACACAGCACACAGGGATCACGAGGCAGTCGCGATCAGAGACGCCATGAACCTCAGTCGCGAACAGCAGAACGAGCTGCTCTTTGTGGGATTCAATCAGGATGCTGGTGTGTGACGGAGGAGGAGGACGACCTGCCAGCCAGCTTGACTGACAGGCATGCGTGTTTATTATGTGCAGGTTGCTTTGCTTGCGGCACGGACACGGGCTTTAAGATCTACAATTGCGACCCGTTCAAGGAGACGTTCCACCGTGGTGCGTGATGGCGTGGTTGTGATGGATGGAGACGCAAGAGCGGGCCGTCATTTTGACAAATGATTCGCTGTGTGCGCAGACTTCTCGAATGGTGGCATTGGCATCGTTGAAATGCTGTTCCGATGCAACATCCTGGCGATTGTGGGCGGCGGACGCAACCCGAGATATCCACCGAACAAGGTGCGTGCACGGAAAGTTGATGATGCCGCGATCAGCAAGGGTCAACGTGACTAATGGGAGCGGCCTTGTGCTGTAGGTGATGATCTGGGATGATCACCAGGGACGCAACATTGGTGAACTGAGCTTCCGAAGCGAAGTCAAGGCCGTCAAGCTGCGGCGTGATCGGTGCGCAACCCAAGGACCTTATTGTGCGTTCTCCAACTGACAGTGTGTGATGCTTTCGCAGCGTGGTCGTCGTTTTGCAGAACAAGATTTATGTCTACAACTTCGCCGACTTGAAGTTGGTCGACCATATTGAGACGATCGCGAACCCTCGTGGCTTGTGTGCGCTCTGTCCGAGCACATCGAACACCGTGCTAGCGTGCCCTGGTGTTAGCCGCGGCACTGTTCGCATCGAGCTGTACGATCTGCGCAAGACGACGCTTATCACGGCCCACGAAGCAGAGCTCTCGCAGATTTGTTTGAACTTGGAGGGCACTCGCTTGGCGACGTCGTCTGACAAGGGCACGCTGATCCGAGTCTTCGACACTCAGAGCGGCCAGATTTTGCAGGAACTGCGGTGAGAGCCTCGTTGTATTACAACTGAGCGATGGATGTAGGTTTTCTGATCATCTTCCCTGCTGGTGTGTGGCTTTGTCAGACGTGGTGCGGATCGGGCAGAGATTTACAGCATTTGCTTCAGCCCAAATACGCAGTTGCTGGCCTGCTCGAGCGACAAAGGCACTGTTCACGTGTTTGCTCTGTCCGCCGAGGCCGTCGGTGGAGGTGGCACGTTTGCCGACTCGAACACGATGTCTCCCGCATCTCCTGCATTCACTGGTCCACGTTATTCCAGCAGCAACCCACCACGCAGCGGTGGCGTGGATGAGGAAGGAACTGAAAACTCCAAATCGAGGTGATGTCGTGGTTGGATCCTCTGTTTAAAATTGCCGACGAACTAACGCACTGATGCGATCTTCTACAGCTTCTCGTTCATGAAGGGTCTGCTCCCCAAGTATTTCAGCTCGGAATGGAGTTTCGCGCAGTTCCGAGTCAAAGAAACTCGAACGATCTGTGCGTTTGGTGCAGAGAAAAACACGATTGTTGGTGAGTGCCGGAGGTGAACTGTCCAGCGAGCTATGATGGTCTCGGTAGCTGACAAGGTTGGTTGTGTTGTGCAGTTGTCGGTGCCGATGGCACGTTCTACAAGGCCGTGTTCGATGCCAACGGCGAATGCCAAAACACTTCGTACTCCAAGTTTATCCAGTCGGACGAAGACGAATAGATTGGCATATTCATCCCCAGACAATCCAAACAATCCACCAGTACAACCTTCACCAACGCCAAATTCGCAAGACAGAAGCAAAAATCGTTTTTCACCCGCCCTGCTGGCAGGGACCGTTTTGTCTTGTTGGCGTCTCTTTAGCTGTTTGATTCTTTATAGTATTTGACCAAGTAGGCGAAGGAAGCCTCCTGTTTCGCCTTGACTGCTTGCGATGGCATGCTCCCGAGTTGCCTAGCATGCAGATTTCTGTGTTGTAGAATATACATTCTTGGCCCAACTATGCCTTCCTGCTGTTTCGCCAGCTCATTTCTTGCCATTGACTTCGCCGCCATGGATTGTATACTTCTCCCATTTCACGGAAGGATCGTACTGCAAATATGACGTGATTGAGTTAGATGACATGATGAAGCGCCGTAGGAAACAAGTTCACTCACCACTTCCCATCGACTCGCGGGGAAAATATGTTTGTTCTTCTCGTACCAGTGTCGCTCAACGACTTTGCCAGGATGCGACTTAATCATTCAATGTCACACGTCAATATCCTGGAAGTTCGATGCCATGTGTTTTGCAGCCCAAACTTTGCATACCTCGTCTTTCTCAATGCGTGCGTCGTTAATTAGTCGCACATCATCGTGAACGTCGAAATGGAAGAGCGGGCCACTCTTTCCTCGCGCTTTCGTGACGATCAGGTCGTAAAACGTGTAGTGCTGCAGAATCAATCATGTTAATGATCGACCAGAACTGGCAACACCGATCAATAGACTTACGTGCGGGATGATCAAGTCCTCTTTGACGTAGATCAAGTTATCACCGCTGACACCACGCAGCTCTGCGAACTCGTTGACAAGCTGCTGGCGCACCAGTTCCAGGTATCGTCCGATCGTCGTCTTCTTTGGAACCTTCATACACGTCCGGCATACATGCGCACGTGAGCTATCAGCTGCGGCATCTCCTCATAATGCCGTTCATACAGTGATTTCTCGGCGATGGCCAGAACCGTCCCAATAACTGTACGTGACGACCACGTTCTCATCTTGCAGCGCAATATCGTCAGCCAAGCTCAGAGCACAGACAGACAGACGGATAGTCACACACAGAGCACTCACTTTTGATGCGTTCTTGTTCTTCCTCCCATTCCTTGCGCAGCTTCCGTCGCTCTTCTTCTTCCTTTTGCTGCCGCTCCTTGTCCGGCAAAAAGTCGGTTTCCACGTGCGGGTTCTTGGTGATCTTGAGCTTCTTAGTCACAGCAATCTCCGCGTCGTCATCCACGTCATCGTCCATGCTGAACGACAGCGGCCCAGTCTTCTTCTGCTTGCGCTTCTTGGGCTTCTTCTTCTCCACACTGCGCTCGGACAACCAACACCAACATAAAAGTATAATCCATCACAATGAGCTGATCTGTTATCATAATAGCCAGCCACGCGGCATCTCTGAAGCTCCACGTACCGAGGAGCATCTTCAACGACATCGCGCGCGTTCGCCAAGTTCTCACGCTTCCGGCGGAACTCTTCGGCCGTGACCAGCCCAACAGTTTGGCGCTACGAGTGACGACACCACCACAACATCCGATCGTCAGACACTCGCGCAGCATAACGCAGCGTATCGCCATGACCGCGTCAATAAGGGTGGCCAACCTTGAATTCGGCGTCTTCGTCTTCTTTGCGCGATTGGAAGCCCTTGTCGATGCGCGCGCCGCGCTGATGCGTCAGCTGGATATCCTGCTTCTTCTGCTCGTACTCCTGCTTCTGCTTCTCGCGTTCCTTGGTCAGGCGCGCAGCGCGGCCGCCCGCTAGGTTGCCTTCCACCGTGTGCACGCCGGACGAGCCATAGCGCTCGATGTTGGACATCGTGACTTGTCAACTGCATGTACAAAGCATCCTGTGTACATCTCATTAAGTACGTATTTATGTTATCACAATGATAAGTACGGACATTGTTTCAGTAAACATCCTGATCACGCTGGCGTGACGGAAGTCGACCAGCATGCTCCGGCGGCTCAAGAACAATGACGACGGGTACGGCAAATGGACGGCGATAGAATGGATGATTGCGTTTTTGTTGACTGATGGAGGGCTTAATGTGCACACTGCAGTCCGGGCTCATCGGATGGAGCGCGGCCGCCGACGTCCACGGGCAGCCAAACGGCCGGACAAACGAGCAACAGCTTGGACCAAGTGTCGTCGCTCCAGCGCTACCGGTCACAGACAATGAAGGATTACGGGCTTATGATCGAATACAAGCACTTGCGTCAGCACGTGCCGGCAGGAATTTACGTGCTGCCGAGCTTCGATGAATCACGCGTCTGGTACGGCGTCATTTTCATCCACACAGGACTCTACCGCAATGGCATTTTCAAGTTCACTATCTTCCTGCCCGAGAAGTGAGTCCGAGCTGCCAGACTTTGTCCGTGTGTCTTGTTAACCCGATACTTCTTCTTGGCGTAGCTACAACGGATCAGGCACGTACCCGCGCATTGTGTTCAATACGAAGGTGTTCCATCCGTATGTGGACCAGGAGGTACGCAGCCGCAATGATCGCCGAAACAGCGGTGTCGCCCCCATCAGCGACTGACAATCGTGTCTTCTGTGCATTTTCAGACCCGTGAGCTGGATCTGAAGCCCAAGTTCCCAGATTGGGACCCAGAGCTGCATTACATGGTGGCCGTGCTGACGTACCTGAAGAGCATTTTCTACATGAAGGATTTCCCTCAGTCCGTGGCTGCTGCGAACCAAGAAGCGCTGGATATGTAAGCTATTTTTTCTGAGTCATATAATGTGATAGCGGCCGCTGACGTCGTTGCCGTGTGGTTCTAGGTTCCGGCGTGATCCAGAAGCGTACGTTTCCAACGTCGAGGCAGCGGTCGAGACGGCATTGGAGCACGCGTACACACAGGAGGTAGGCTCCAGCATCCAGTTTACCAAGCCCACTCCGGCCCACGAGAACCTGCGCCGCGAGTTGTTCGCGCAGTTGGACAGTTCTGAGGTGAGACTCGACGATCACAATCTTACTCGTGGGTGTCAATTCCTGACGCCGCGTTCTCGCGTCACAGGGCTCAATAACAAGAAGCAGCGACGCTGACACCAGTGAAGGCAAGAGCCTGGTGCGTGCAACTCGGTCTTTCGACGTGGCCGAAGACAGCGCGTCCATAGCGTCCGAAAGCAGTGCTAGCGCTGGCGCCGCTCCGCAATGATCATTAACTTGGCCAGCGTCCTGTTAATACATCCTGTCCACCATCTTCAAGTTGCAACTGGTACCCTGTACCACCCCTCTGCTGTTATGAATTTCAAACTGCGCAGCTGGTCCGTTGCTAAATGGAGGTGGCGTATGCGAGCACCGTCAACTCGTCGTTTGATTTCAAAGGCAAGAAAGCGCGCTTGCGCTTGACGAGGTGGACGGGACCAGCATCGCCATCGCACCGACCACGCACGACGACGACGACGACGACGTCGCCGCTCAGCAGCACGCACAGGCAATAGACACACACGCATACACACGTACACACAACCACTGGAGATGTCGGCGGCAGCGGATGATGACGCGCAGACCGAGCCGCTGGAAGAGCAGGACATGCTCGAGATCGACGACGACGCGCGCCAGCTCGAGTTTGAATCGGACGAAGACCAGTTGATGGACAAGATGATCCTCAAGCACCGCGAAGCGCTACAGAAGCTGATGGGGCGAGGCAATGGCGCGGCCCCGAAGAGCGACGACGAGCTGCTGTTTGCCGACGATCTGCAGAATATCCCGCCCGCGGGGCTGCAGGACGACGAGCCCCATCCGAGCAAAATTCCCGTGTACGACAACCTTACGGGCGGCTTCAGCACACCACAGCCACGCCGCAGTCAAGCGGCTGAGCGATTGCTGGAGCTGTCGCGGTCGGAACAGCCCATTCCACGCTCGGAACGCATGCATTTGGGTGAGCTGTCACACGTCCGCAATGAACATATCGGTCGCGCTGTCATCCGCAAGTGGAACCCAGATGCGCAAATGGTCGATGGCTATCACTCGGACGAGTCGCCACGTGCGCGACGACGCCACACGAGTCCTGTGCGTAACCACGTCAAGCTGCTGGGCGAGTACTCGAAGGATTTCGTGCAGCAGGCCCTGGATTTCAACGGCCACGACGTGGATGATGACGACGACGACGCTGCCGATGACGAGCAGGTAACACACACACCCAAGCCCACACGAAGCCGTCGACAGCCATCGGCTTCACCATCGGCAGCGCCGCTGTCAGCACCGGCCGACCTAGCCGACGGAGAGCGTTCGAACGGCGCGTTGCGCACGTACGTGAAGCAGATGGAGAACACGATTTCGCAGTTGGTGCAGCAGAAGGAAGAGCTGCTGCGCAACCGCGCCGAATTTGACAAGCACGCCAGCGGCATCTTCCCGTCTTTGGAGCACCTCAACAACCAACTGTCGCAGATCGTGCACGGCAAGATGTTGCAGTCGCAAGTCAACGTCAAGGTAAAGCACTGTGTTTCGCTCTCGAGTGTCAGTTGGTTGAAGTGACTGATGATGAGGTTATGCAGGAGGATATGTACGATGAGTTCCGCGCGCTGCGTGAACAGCTTAGTGAGGTGGACTCGGCCATGAAGCGGCTGAAGCACGACTCGGACGTGCTGGAGCAAAACCGCGCAATCGAAGTCTCGCAGATCAAGGGCCAGATTATCAGTCTTGTCACGAGCGCCAAACTGAGTGATGAGAAGGCCGAGTTGCTGTCCGATACGGTTAAGAAGATCCAGCATGAACTCCAAGCGGCTGTCAAGGGCGTCATGCAGCGCAACCAGATGATTGACGAGCGGATATCGCTGCTGCAGCGCGTGCTGGAGCACGAACAATCCAAGCGGGTATGTTGGGCGACATGCATGGCGATGAAATTGTGGCATCACAGACTGACGAGGCACTGGTTGTTCCATTACAGCTTTCTCCTGCTCTCTACTACTTCATCGTCTGTGGTGTCGTGATCGCGGTGGTAGCAATAGGAATCGAGTTTTCGCTCAGCGGCAGCTGCGGTGTGTTCGAGCACTGCGGACCTTTCACGTGAATCAAAAAGGAAGCACATCCGCACTGACCACAAGCCGATTCACGCGCCATCCACCGTCACTTGACATGTCGATGCTTTAGATTTTCTTGACTTTGAACACGCGAATGCCGAGGATGCACGTGAGTTCGTCAATGACGTAGTAGACCATGTGCGCGTAGGCGGCGAAAGCGAGAACGAAGAACAGTTCAACAACTACCTTCTCGTGTCCCTGATCAGTGCACACAACAGCAGCTGCATGAGTGGCCATTCAATCGTCGGAACGAGTCAGCGTCAGGACGTACCCAAGGCACAATACCGATGACCAAGAGGAACGACACTGCGAGCGACAAAGCGAACGTCTTGCGCAGCAACCAGTACGGTTCTTCACACATATGAGACAGCATCATGTGCATCACCATCTGCAATGCAAATGAAAGAGTCAGGATGGCTGGATGCTATGGTCCACCCAGTGTGTCACTGACCATACCTTGCAGAAAATCAGTCCGACGGTCCACATGATCAAACGAGGATGATCCGTGAAAATGTCGGACGGAGACCACATCACCCAAAGCGCAGAGAGACCGATGAGAGCCAGGAATGGAGTGATGCCGAGAATCGCAGCAGCTCCATCGCGCGCTGCTCGCTCCAGCGAGCGAATGGCAATGACAGCTGCGTAACACCATAGCTTAAGTGAGTTCCGACACAGTTTGGACTCAGTGAAACACCGCAATATTCTCACCGCTCATAAAGCACTGTCCGATGGCAGCGATGAACGTGATGAGGACAAACGCCTGGTTGTTGGGCAGCGACGGGAACAGAATGTTTGGCTGGAGCCAGAACGCAGGACCGACGACGGCTGTGGCCAAATACATCGTGTACATGATGGCCAGGCCCTCATTTGGTCCGTTCACGATGGGCAACGCCAACGTGCCAGTGTAGTATTCCTCCCACGTCGCCATGAAGAACACCATCGCCGGTGCCAGCAGCAAAAGCAGCGACTAAACATCATGCACCTTGGTCAGCAAACATACGACGAGGCAAAACAATTCATGCACGGACGTACCCAGTACGTGGGACCAGTACCAATGGTGGACGCAAACGTGCACGCGCTGACCACGACGTTGAGGGCATCGCAGCCGTGGTCAAACAGCAGGCCGAGCGGCGACGAGTTGCCCGTCTTGCGCGCTTGCTTGCCGTCCGCAACGTCCAGGATCTGGTACACGATCAGCGCCACACCAGCGGCAGCGTACACCCAGCGAGGCGCCCCCTCCTGCATATTCGGCGAGTACCTGCACAGACCGACACACCGTGTGACCACGCATTCGTTCGCGCCAACCACTGGCCGCCACTGATTCGTACCAGAGCATGAAGGCATGCGACAGGATCACGAGCGAGAGCCCCGAGATGGTGATCGTGTTGGGCGCCAAGTTGGGCGGCAACACGTGGTCCACGAGCTTCTGCGCCAGCGGCGAGATCACATAGTTGTAGATCAAGGACGCGTCGCTGCCGCTGTACTTGTACTGCAGGATGTTCTTGGCGCCATCCTCGGTCACGTAGTGATACGAGCGCGCCAGCTTCCGCTGCTTCTTGCAGCCGTCCTTGGCGCACTGGCAGTCGCCCTTCGTCGCCATCGTCGCCTCTGATACGTCCGCGTTCCCGGCAGCAATCGCGCAACGCCCCCCGCCCTCGCGGACCGTGATGTGACGTGCTCGGGTGTACGTATCTGTCCGGCCAGTGGTAACAGTGGTAATATGGATGGGGTTTTAACTTCAACGTTTAATTATCAGCTGGGAGATTGGGGTTCGTTCGTTCGCGTCGCTTCGAGCCCTCCTACAGCCGATGCAGCCAACGTCAACATGTGCAACCTGGTGTGCTTCCATGGCACGTGCGTGACCAAGGCCATCAACACCTCCTACGTGGATGTGTGCGAGTGTGATTTCATGTACAGTAGCAAGCAGTGCGCCCTCCGAAGCGGTCTGCTCTACATCGAGCTGCCGTTTGCACTGCTCATTCTCGTGGTGATGGCGGTGGCTGGGGTGAGAATCACGGCCACGGCGCTTGAATCCTTGCGCTTCCCAGAGAGCCCGAAGGACGACTTTGCGTTCCCGAGATCGTTCCAGCAAACGCAGCGGTCGCTGGGTGTGCTCACGCCTTACATCGGCACCTGGAAAGGTCCCATGCAGCGAAATCTGCCGTGGCACAAGCAACACATCCTGACCAAACTGCTTCTCGTCGTCATCGTTCCGCTCGAGCTACTTCCATACATCCAGATCGCAGCAATCAACTTTCTACCGATATTTCCGTGGCCATCGACCTCGTTTCTCACTCAGGTCACCATCACGGCACATGAATTTTTGCAGCTCATCGATTAGCTGGCGCTGACGTGCTGTCTGTCCATGTCTCCACGCAGGCATTTCGCTATTCGCTGCTGTATCCATTCTGGCGACACAGTACTGCAGAGCTCTATCCTGTATACTGGTTCTCCGGTGCAGCAGGCTTCGTTTTCGGCGCGTTGATATTGGTTGTTTTATTGGGATGGCAAAACTTCCCACTGTTCAAGCCCCAGCCAGCAAAATCTCCCGTAGAGAACCCGTGCACGCTGGTACTGCGGCTCTACAGTGATTGGGCCGTTATTCCCGTTATGATCTCCCAGTTGCTGCCATTCGAGTGCTTCTTGACTGGCTACAACAAGGCCGAGACGTTCTTGTTCGTCCTTCCAGTCGTTAGAGATCAGTGCTTCACCTGGATCACGCTGGGGCACATGTCACTGGGACTTGCAGCCATGATCTCGTATAGCTTCATCTCGAGCGCGATCGCTCTGCAACTCAACTCCGAGTCAACCGAGCCGATCCCAGTGCTGTGGACGGACCCAGTTTACGTGCGTGTCGTCCAGACAGTCCGCATGACGCTAGCAATGGTAAAGCAGTGCTGGGTATGACGTGAGTCCGCGTGTCGCTCTCACATCGTGCATGTCAGAGCGTGATCGCTTTCGGCAACGCCAATGCCTCCATGCTGGCGGCGTGTAGCTTTACTGCCAGGTACGGTTTTCACTCGAGTCGCAAGAGACCGCTGGTGTGGTTAATGTAGCTGATTCCTCGTGGTGTTGCCCACTACAGCGCCGTCCTTGCCATCACACTTCTTTGGCGGAAGCCGTCCATGTCTGCGCTCGTACGTGTGGCACCTATTATCCTCCCATCTTGGGCGCACCGAAGTCCTGACCCACGCATTTTGATCTGTGCACAGGTGAACAATCTTCGCTTGTATGGCGCCGTGCTGGGACTCTGGACCAGCAGCACTGGATTTGCCGTGGCCGTCCGGGACAATTCCTCCGACAAGAGCGTCGCAGGGGTAAGCGCTCTCTGATGATGTTATCGGCGTCCATGCTTGTGCTCAACACCCTGTTTATTGCGTATACATCGATGATTGCTTGCGGCTACCGTGCATTCTGCAGGTGTGGTCGCTCGGAGTCATCTCAATCTCAGCGCTGGCGTTCTCGGCCATGTTCCTGTATCACACGGAAGAATTCTGGACGAAATTGGGGATCCTCGGGCCTCCTGTGGATCCAAAGAAGCTTGCCAAGCTCACCAGCGGTAACGAAGCCACCGAGGAAGAGGAGGAACCCCCTGGGTTGATGATGATGCCGTTGAAGAAGCCGACCGTCGAGGTCGCGCAGCCGCCGCCGGTCGCTGCGACAAGGTTAAATCTCCCACGCATCCAGCTCCGACTTGGGCGCGTCGGCAAGAAGAAAGAATAATAAGCATGTGTCCCATGATGCAATCACGCCACCACAGAGCTCTGCATTCCAATCCTGTGTCCTCGTGTTGTCGTCGACCGGATCCACGTTGCCATTGCACTCAAGTATACGAGATCCAGCTCGATAGGGATGGGAACGACGCACATCCAGACCAAGCAAGTGTGAACACCAGCGTGTGAAGCATAGAGCATCATGTGGGTCGCTGGTAACGCTGTGAGCTGAGCTGATGTTGGTCAACGTCGTCACGGTCGGACTCAATTGACGAGGTCGGTCGCGTCCCACTCCGTGCGCGGCATTGCATCGCATTGCATTGCTCGAAGGAGCATTGAGCACCAAAGGGGTGTCCGACCAACATCCATCAACTCGCTTCGCACATTGTCCAATCCTTCGCCATAATCGTGATGGCCGACCATACGGATGGCACACATCCACCCAGTCGGTCAGGGCATGACGCGCCTTACCATCCCTGCTGATGATGACGGTATTGCCCACCTTGCGGTCAAACAAGGTGGCTGCGACAAATTTTGGTCGCAAGCGGCAAGTGCTCTCCCTGGACATAACGCCACTGGGGTCCGTCTCTACCCCCCGTCCCCATGACAGCTGACACACTCCACAGAAAAAAGAACGCCTTCACCCACCTAGTCTCATCCGATCCTCGAGGTTTTTCCCTCTCGGTCGAGGTTTTGAGGTGCAATAACCTGGGGTGGCTTCGTTGCTTGGCCCGCGAGTTGGTTGTCTGTGCGTTGAGCCGTGCGACACCGAGCTGCCATTCTCCACGTTGGCGCACGCAGGCAGCACCCGGAGTGGACCGCGTTGCCAGTCAAGCACCCGCCTCTCAGCAGAAACCAAACAGCGCCGTGCGTGCATCACCACCACAGCACAGCACAGCTCAGCCACACGACCGAGTTGTCTCGCGCGTCACGGACAATCGCGGGACGCTTGTTCGGGAACCGCCGGATCGCGAGGCCAGTCAACCGACGCAGTGACCTTTGCGCGATCGCAGCGCAGCTGAGCAACGGAGGGGGAGCAAGCCACGCCAAGCGCTGCTCAGTTCTCGGCCGTTGAGCACAGATCGCCGAGCGTACTGGGTGACAGGGGTTTCGCCGCTAAGAACATCCCCTGAGCGCTCACCGCGAACTAGTTTAGCAAAGCGCGCCGCAGCGTCGGCCAAGGTACCGTCGCGTTCAAGTCAATGGCGCTGCTTCCGTTGGAATCCTCGTACGAAGGCCAAGGAGAGAGCTCATTTTGTGAGCAAACGCTCAGCAGCATCGGCAAAGCCAGTGGGTCGGCCACTGGTGCATCCAAAGTCACCCGTCGCTCGGTCCCGAAGCGCCGCTCATCGGTCGACGCCGCGACATCGCGTGGCTTGTTGCTGCAGAAGGAGATCGTCACACAGTCCAAGATGATGGTCTCGAACTTGTACCAGCGCTACCAGAGCGCCACGTGTACCAAGATGTACGAAGTCGAAGAGCTCGTCGACTATTACTTTCACCGCCGTCTGGCCGCGTTCTGGGCCGTCATCATCAGCTACCTGCCGTTTGTGATCACGCCGAACCAGATCACGCTCTTCGGCCTTGTGCTCGGCTGGGCGTCGGCGACGTGCTTGTATGACGCCGAGTTCCACACTCCCCTGGGCTGGGAGCCCAACCAGTCGCTTATGGCGGCGGGCCTGCTCATGTTCTCGTGGATCGTCTCGGACTGCGCCGATGGTCAAGTCGCTCGCCTGTGCAAGCGCGGCACGCGTACCGGACGTATCCTCGACGGCGTTGTTGATGGCGCCGTGCTGGCCCCCAACTTGCTCGTGATCGGCCGCGTGTGCTTGGCTCGTTTTGGCGAAGGCTACATGGTGCTGGCGATCTTCTCGGGCTTCTCATTGTGGCTGCATGCGATCATTTACGACAAGATCAAGAACGTGTTCATGGAGAATTCGCTACCAGCGTCCGAGTGTGACGGCGAGACGGTCGAGAGCGTCACGGCCGAATACCACGCTGCGAAAGCCAAGGCGCCTTTCTCGCTGGATAGCGTCCTGTTGGGCATCTACGTTGTCTACCTCACGCTCCAGGCCAAGTTCACGTCCGATGCCGCGTCCAAGGCCGAAGTGTCGCGTCAGAACCTGCTTGCCAAGTGCGACGACAATTACCGCTCCATGTACATGACTCGCTATCGTCACATCGTGCGCTTGGCGTCGTGGATGGGCATCAGCGCTCACGTCGTCGGCTTGTACCTGGCGTACTTCGCTGCCATGTACGACTGGAACGCGCTGGTGCTCGTGCAGCTGTACTTCGCCGTGGTGCTGAACCTTGTGATGGTGGCGTCACTATTCATGTACACGCGCTCCGGTATGATGAGTGCGTCCCAGCCATGGGGGCCTGATGGCTCTTCCATCGAAGACTAAAGCTGACCACAGATCGTGTGCCGAGCTTAACAGCCGCGTTGGTCGCTGTGTGTGTGCACCTCCTCGCCTCGCTTGGTGGTGTGATGTGCATGCTACTTCCTAATTGACGTTTGGTCGGCAACCGATTGCTCCTACGGCCAAGATCCTCCACATCCACCAAGTAGTAGGCGGGCACTTGAGTGTGGACATGGGAGTCTTGATTTGCCGTCCCAACTTGTAAATAAGCCTGAAACGCCAATGAAATATACGACCAACACCTCGAACGACTAGCACTTCATATGCCAACACCTTTCTATCGGACGGGCACGACGCTAGTTCAGTGGAACTGACAGAAAACGACATATTTCATTGGAATAAATGCATCGTTGTTCTAATGGGCTGTATTGGAGAATTACTTAACTATGGCTATTGACAAGGGTGCTTGAATCGACAGATCGCTTTATCGCTTCCCCATGGCGAACAGTTGTGGGAAATTCAAACGGCTTGGAATGAGGAATGAGAAGAAGAAAAGGAAGACGAGGCCGAGTGCTTGGACAAAGTACAGCAAACTCTGGTCGAACGGGAACGACTTGGCGAAGTATCCCAACAGCGCGAACAAAGATGGCGACACACCGCTCGCCAAGAAGCAAGCTGCATACGTCACCAGATAGGACGCGCGATGAACCGCTAGTCGTCGATCGACGTTGATCGAGTTATCGAGCAAAGTGACCAATCCATGCATAGCGACCGCCGACGTCAAGTGCTTGGCAATGATCAGCATGACCAGCAGCAAAGACGAAATGGGAAGCTTGTCCAAGTGCAGCAGGTCGATCAGTGGAAAGCAGCCGATGACTGGGATCTGGAAGAGCAAGCCGACGCGAAGGGTTGCCAACGGAGTCATCACATTCGATGAAAACGTCGAGAAAAGCAGTTGAGCGACCACGAGGGACATCGACACGATGCTGAATGTGGCTGAGATGCGTAGCGTCAACGACGAGACGGACGTTGGCAACGGGTTCGGTGTCACCTCGCTGGCCACTGGGTTGTGGCGGAAGAACCACAGCGGCAAGACTTCGTCAAAGCTCACCTGTGCCAGTGCCCAGAAGAAAAACACGGCCAAAATCAAGCACGCATGCGGCTCATGGCTCAGCGCCAAGTCTTCAGACAGAGCATCAGCTGGCGCCAAATGGTCGAGTTTGACAGTCTCTGCCGAGTTCTTACGCTTGGGCTTGGGTGGCGAGACAGCGTTCCGAACAACAGCTTCAGTATATGGTGCCATGCTTTGCGAGTGGATCACAATCGAAATGTCGTCGTCTTCGTCTTGGAGGCCATACTCGAGAGAATCGAAGAATGCGTCTTCATCACTATCATCGCCCTCAGATCGCACACTGTTCGTACGACGACGCGTTTGACCACGGGCGTCAATCACTTCTTTCGTTTGCTCCAGATGACCAGTGGTTTGGTTCAACAAGTCGTCTAGCGCACGTTCCTGGCTGCTCTTTCCGATCTCCACCGAGTTTCGGCCGCCATACTTGCGTGGGAGACTGTCGACACCGATGAGGTTGAGCAAGTCCTCGTTCAATGTTTCCTTGCGGAAAAATGAGATTTTATCCGCCGTTTTCTTCGGCACGTGTGGGCGTACAGCCGACATCACTTGCGAGAACCACACTGGTGCATTGATCACAGCCAACTTCGACAATTTATCTGGGAAATGTTCTTGCAGACTGTCGATGACCGAACACGCGCTTTCTACAGCTCGTTCGTCGGCGTCTGTCAGCGTCAATCCCTCCAGGTCAACCACGTAGACAACCTTCTGGGAAGTTGATTTCGTCAGCTTTTCCATGGCAAACGTCAAAAAGAACTGGTAGTGGTCGCGAATGTCGACGGTCGTAAAGCCAGCTGAGTGCAATCGATCCATCTTGACTTGGCCAAGAAAGTCCCAAATGACCACGTGGCCACTCGAGGAGAAGCCATGAATGTAGTGCGGCAAAATACGGCGGATGGCTCGGAAATGCGGGTTAGGAGCTGCCAGCAATCGCTTTGCCGGGCTTCGATTCAGGCGGAAGGCTTCTTCGAACGCTGACTTGACACGATCCAACGAGTTGGTCGCTCCGCTAGCTACGGTGGCGGCATGCTGCGGTGACGTCGCATCCTCGAGGGCTGTGGCCTCTGGGGAACCGAGTCCACTAGTCACGTCATCGTTCGATACCTGCATGTACGACGACCGGCTGCGCATCTTCAGTCCGACCAACGTGACGACCACAGCGATCCACGACAGCATCGATACCACACCCAGCGGATAGAAATAAAGCGCCGCATCCTGCTCTTCCGTCAGCGTCGTTCGCGTCAGCTTCTTCCCGGCGAGCACGAGCATGAATGTCAAACTAGCGCCGATAAACATGCCCACGTACTTGGTGGTAAGCGCCATCGACGACTGACGATTCCTGACATGCGAATGCACGCATCAAAGTCAACGAACCAGTCGACGCAGACAAGCCATCCTTCGCTGCATCACCCTCAACTTACCCGCAGATGTTGTCGATCTGAATCTGTGCAACTGGAATGACGCCGCTGAACAGCCCCGTCGTGAAGCGCACAATGGTCATCGCAAGCAAGCTCTGGCAGAGCAGCAAACTGAAGAAGCCCGTGCCGATGATGGCCAAGCCCCAGAGAATGACGCCCTTGCTGCTGTTAAGCGTCTTGGCCAAACTGATCCACACGCGGCACGAGATGACGTGGCCCAAGTAGCCCGAGCCGGACAGCAACGCCGTGTAGAAGCCCACGCGCGGGAACGACGTGTTCGGATAGAAATGCATCGCAATCATCGGGCCCAGCACGAGGATGACGCTGTGCGAGATGTACTCGATCATGGCGCACCCCATGAGGAACAACAGGCGCGCATTGAAGCCCCGGCAGCACGAGAACGTCGACATGGCGAACGCTTCCGACACGCTGCCTTGGCGATTCCGGGTCGACCTGTTCATGCCGCTGCGTTCGTCGGGATGGCAGGCACTGGCGCAGCCGCTTGCACCTTCGCCACCGGAGACGTTGACACCTGTGCCCACGCAGGTGCTGGGTTGCGGCCGAGTGCCTCGCTCCGTTAGCTCCGGGCGGCCACCAGCTGTCTCCGCGGCTTCCTCGCGCATGGCTGCGGCCGATGGTCTGCTGGTCTCTTCCGCTCGGACGCGGCCAATTGGCATGACGCCCCACCCTAACCCACACTGACATTCCTCGCATATTCTGCGCATGGTGGCAGCAGACACGTTGAAGGGGGAAGTTGAGGCTGGTGGCACCACCTGCCGCACGTGCGTGCGGTGTGACGTGGGACGAGGTTGGATTGAGGGATCAACCAAGGAAACGAATATTTGGTGGTGGGTGACGTTTATATGTCGGGCAAATCCTCCATCTGCGGCTCCACGGGACTCACGGTCTTCGTGGTGAAGTAGACAAAGCCTTGCAGCGTGGCGACAAGGGTGTTGTACAGGATAATAAACTTGGTCCACCCGGCGTATTCGTACGTTTGCCCGCACAGCACAGCAAAGAAGAAGATCGTGATAGCGCGACCGATGTAGTTGCCCAGAAAGGGGAAGTACATCTCCACGCTAACACCATTGACGACGGACTTCAAATCATACAATATCACGGTAGCACCTGTAAAAATATTCAAGCCACGCATTGTGGGTGAGCGTCAATCCCGGTGAAGCACGGGCGCCACAGGAGGGTCGAAAGCAACTTACCGAATGCCATAGTGTAGAGACCCAACGTGACTGCGCAACACAAGAAATCCGCAGTACAATAGGATAGAAAACATCAGTTGGTGCGGACAAGAGAAACACACATTCGCCATGAGGCAGAGTCATACCTGACGCAAACGTGAAGTGAATGAGCATGCCGAACGCTTGGATCATCGTGAACGCCGCCGCAAGTGTGTACATGCCGCTGAACACAATATCAATCGTCGGGATGCCTGAGCTCTCATTCAGGTGATGCGGTCCCCAAGTCGTCTTGTTTCCACCGTAGTAGTCAGGTTGATACTGCGGCACCGCATACGGATGCACATTGGGCGCCGAATACGGGAGTGGTTGCTTCACGTTCGTCCGCTCAGATTCCTTTTCTTCTTCTTCAATATGCTCCAATGTCGTTCGCACGGGCGTTGGCGCATGCACTTGCATGCGCATCTGTCCAGGCCCATGGCCATGAGGCGAGTTGTGCTTCGGGCCCTTCTGCTTCAACCCGCGCTTCGGCGACGATCCGATCTTTGGCGAACGCGCCTCTCCTGGCGCGGCACCTGCATGCTGATTCATTGGAGAGCCATTCGGATCATTGGGTGCGCCGCCGCCTGCGTCAGGCGCCACCAGCGGTTGCTTCAGCTCGTCGTCGGGAGCGTCCATCATAGTGTGCTGCCTGTCGGGTTGCTTCTTCGACAAGGTCGCGCAGCGGATCAGACAGCTGTCGAAGAAGCGGAAAAAGACACCTTGCAGTTCGTTCGGATGAAAAAAACAAGTGTTGTAAACTCTCTTGTACCGGCCTCTGTTGAGGAGCTGTGCGGTGCAAGTTTGTGAGGAGCTGTCGCAGTGAAGATGTGATGCCGTGTCTGGCATCGTCGACTGCGCTGAGTCGCTGAAGCGACCATTCCAGTGAGTAACACAAACGTCTGAAATTAGTGCAAACGCCACACCTTAGAAACTGGTGCAGGACAGCAAGAATTTCCTGCAATTTTGTTGATTTCCCTGTGACGATGTCCACGTAATCGGAACAAGGTGAGTGCAGTTGGGGAAGATCTAGCGAACGTTGAATCCAGTCATGCCTTCCGCTTGAATCGCTCGTGTATCATCACCAATGTGTTGTCACAACGGGATCAAAACATATTGTAAAGCTTATATCTTGCAGGCACCTATCTGAGTAAACGGCCATCAGACAACTTCGACGTCTTTGGTCTTTTCAGGAGCGATGCCTGTTGTACACCACAAGCAGCAACTCAGGTTAGCATGACAACTACTTTGGTGGGCAACTCAGCAGAACCACGCGCCATTCAACTGCTCCAATGCCAGCATCAATGCTTGCGTGCCCATGCGGCCGTGCCCTTGAGCCTGGTGAGTGGTGCATGAGAATCAGTATCTGCACCGTAAACAGTGGAGTGACGATCTAGTTCTGACTCACCTTGACCGCAACATACAGCTGGTGCGCGAGTGCAAGCCCAGGGAGGGACAGATCCATGCGCTCGGCCTCCTTCAATGCAATGCCCATGTCCTTCAGGAAATGCTCCACAAAGAAACCAGGATCGAAGTTGCGCTTGGCAATGCGTGGACCCATGTTGCTGATGGACCACGACCCAGCTGCCCCCGCGCTCACAGCTTGGATGGCTTCGTTCATGTCGAGCCCACTACGCTTGGCGTACAGCAAACCCTCGACAACTCCGATCATGTTGGTGGCGATCAGAATCTGGTTCACCATCTTCGTGTGCTGCCCAGAGCCGGCCCCGCCCATGTGACGCACGTTCTTTCCCATTAGACTGAAGAATGGTGTCGCAACGTAGACTGCGTCCACGTCGCCGCCGACCATGATTGACAAGGTTCCGTCGCGCGCACCAACGTCTCCGCCCGACACCGGCGCGTCAAGCGTGGAGATGCCTTTCTCTTTGCCAGCTTCATATATTTCCTTCGCTAGGGATGGCTCGCTCGTCGTCATGTCAACCACAACGCCACCGACCTTGAGACCGGCGAGGACACCTGTCTGAGGATCCAAGATCACGGAACGAACATCGCTGGGATACCCAACAATCACGAAAACGATGTCTGAGATGAAGCCAACAAAACAATCGATCAGAACAGCTCAGTCGTTGACGCAGATCACGATAGCAACGCACCTGAGTTCTGAGCCACTTCCAATGGTGAGTTCATGATCTGCGCACCCTTCTCGTGCAGCTCCAGGCACTTGGTAGCAGTTCGGCTGTACACGCTTACCTCATATCCATTGCTCTGCAACCAAATCGGACGTAAGTCACGATCTATACCAGGTAAGAATTCAGCAGTGCACATACCAGGATATGTGAGCACATGCTCTTGCCCATGATCCCACAGCCAATCCATCCGACACTGTAGAGCACAAATGCGTGAGTACAGTGATTCCTCGCTGCTGCGCAGCACGCGCAGCAGATGCTAGCTCTCGACACTCACCGCGGCTTCAAGCGTGGCGTCGTCATCATATCCAAAGGTTGGGAATGGAAGATCGCTGCTGCTTCACAAAAAGACTCTCAACTCAACGGTCGCGACTGCTAACGCTCACACTTCGAGAGGGCACTTACGGGCAGCAACTGCTACAGCAGCGGCGGCAGCTTTCATCGCTGGATCTTCCATCGGGTTTGCTGGGGGCAGCGAAGGGGACGATGTCACATGATCACCACTCATGGACGGCGCCATCGATTCGTCCTTGAGGCGGTTCTGGTTGATTGGGACAATCAATTCATCGTCAATCACGACGCGGCTTTCTGAGTAAGACTTGAACAAGTGTTCGCTCAGGCGATGATTGTGCTTGTTGATCTGCTCACGAGTGCTATCAGCTCCGCTCCCAGTTCGATAATGCCCGGTGCACGATCAAACATCGCTTCTCACCTGGGCGACGACGCGCACGACGTACTTGTTCTTTCCTGGGCCTTCACCTGGCTTGCGCTCGGAGATACATGCGCGAATCATCGCAGGGCAGCCCATGTAGCGGTAATGCTGTCGCGGTCGCTTGCCCTTGCCGCGTGGCTTGGTCTTGACTCCATGCGTGCAGAGATAGAGTTTCTTCACAAAGCCGACCGTCTCGTCAATGGGCTCCTTCAAGCTGTTGCGTTTGGCTGCTCTCGAGTTGACAGCTTTGGCCGAGTCGGACGTGCGCAACCGCATGGGTTGATGTGTGGCAATGCAATACTCTTCCATGGCGCGATGGAAGTCTTCCCACGACTCAAAACACTGGTCCATGCCGGCGCATTGCACCAGCGAAGCTTCGTCTTCCCCGATCGGAAGCATACGCGCAGTATCTTCGTCGTCATCGTCGTTGTCGTCGTTGTCTTCGTCTTCGTGCAAGTCCGAGTCGCTCTCGCGCTTGCGGTCGCCCAACAGCGACGAAAACGCTGCATGTTGCGCATGGTTCAGTGCCTCAGCGGACGCCGCCACAGCGCTGTTCACATCCGACATGACATCCACTGATGACACAGACACAAGTCCATCGGTTGGCTCTTCCACAATCTTCGCGCTCATTGATGTCCCGCGGCGCTGCTTGTCCCGTGTTGGCGTATCCATCACTTGGTGCAAATCCACCGCTCGTTCATGCGGTGGTCCAGCGAATCGCAATGGTCATGCGCGCATTTTGGCCAATCACCTCGCGTAAAATCATTTCCACCAATGGCACACTCCGCAACGGCAAGTGGTGCCAGTAGCCAGCGCCCGAAAGCCACCACCTGAAAAGGACGGGGACGAGCTCGCAACAATCAGCAGGAAAGAGGCTGCGTCCAGCTGGCGCCATGGACCACTTACACCTCAGCACCAACGAAAGCCAAACACACGGCCCACCATTCCCCATTTCGCAGGGAGCTTCGGGTCGTGAATCTAAGCTGTGGTTTGGTGTGCTCGGTCGACACTTCTTGACATTGAGCGACACACGTGCGTCAACCCCTTCTATTTTCTGCCCCTGCACTGCACTTCCAAAGTTTTGGGCGAGGTTCAGGTGAATTCTCTGGACACAGTGCACCCAGCACCTGTCGTGAAGGGACTGACGGACGGAGCAACCGACGGCTTTGCACACCCGTCCTCGCGCTGGAAGACGACCATGATCAAGATCGTGACAAACACGCACGCCTTGGCGGCGTGCCTCCTATCGCTTGGTGCTATGCACGAGGCAAGCGCCGCCACGAACTCGGACCTGGCAGCGAGTTACTACGAGTCGTACACAGGCAACTTTCAGCTGAAGCAAGTGGAGGTGACCACCTTGCCGCCGAAGATTAGCGACGCACTCTCCCAGCTCGGCGTGCGATGGAAAGATCTGCCTGGTGCATTGCAGCGAGCGGCGTTGTGGGAACATGGCTATGTGCTGTCTGCCGACAAGAGTGGCGAGCTCGTCAAAGTGTACACGAAATGCGGCAACTCGATGGCCGACATTGCCATTGCCAAAGAAGACACGTTGATGTCGGAGAACTCGGGCGGTTTGCTGCAATGCGGCATGCGCTTCCGCTCGGACTACAACAAGTCGTCGCCCCCACCGCTCATGACTGCCATTAAGTGCGCGACAAGCAAGGTAACGACCACGTCCACGGGTAGCTTTTGGGCCGAGGGAAGCATCCAAACCGAGCTGGAGCCACGTGTGTACAAGCATGATGGAGGCTCGTGGACAATCTACGCTATCCACGCGACCAAGGACACGACTTCTTCGGGGTGTGACGCCACCACCAGCGTTGTGGTTCCCTGCGTTCTCGAGGATGGGGGTGGGTGGTGCGATCCGACACCTTCTTCGGCTTTCTCGGTCAACTTGAAGTTATTTGCCAGTGGTGGCCCTAAAGGTGGAACGTCGACAAGTGGAAGCAATGGCTCTGGATCCAAGAAGTCAAGTACGACGTACATTATCGTCGGAGTTGTGGTTGCTGTAGTCATCGCTATCGTCGCCGGCCTGGTATACAGGCGCCGTCGCGCTCGTCGAGCCAGTACCGAGAACTCTGTCCACGAATCTGAAGGAAGCAAGACGCATAACCAAGACCCTCGTCCGTCGCCAGCCACCGACGATGCTGCCACGGGCGATCATTACCAGACGTGGAATTCTTCGATCCAGACAAACAGCGTGGTGACGGCGACCACCGCTACGATGGTTCCGCTCTCCGAGGCACTCGCTTCGTTCTTCTCCAGTCGTCCAGTGCAGTTGCATCGCTTGGACTACGCGAAATTGCACATCGGTGACACGATTGCGAAGGGTGGGTTCGGCGAGGTCTGTCTTGGCTCGTACGAAGGGCGCAGAGTGGCTGTGAAGCGGTTGGTGCGCCACAAGCGCAGGGAAGTGGCCGAAGTGGAAAGCTTTGCAGAGGAGATCCAATTGATGTGCAAGCTCAAGCACCCGAACATCAACACGTTCTATGGCGTGGCATGGAACAACATCCACGACCTGTGCATCGCGACGGAGTTTGCCACGCATGGTGATCTCCGCTCGTTCTTGCAGAAACGGACGCCTATGGAGCTGCCATGGCATCGCGAGAAGATTCGCTTCGTGCTTGACATCGGAGAAGCCCTCATCTACTTGCATTCGCTGCAGCCGAAGGTAATCCATCGCGACATCAAATCCAAGAACATGCTCATCTCCGAGGACATGCGAGCCAAGCTCATCGACTTCGGTGCCAGTCGCGAGCGTATACTGGATGAAACCATGACGGCGGGCGTGGGCACCGTCCGCTGGACGGCACCGGAAGTCCTCAGCGGAAGCCCATACAGTGAGAAGGCCGACATCTACGCATTCGGTGTCGTTTTGGTGGAGATCGACACGCATCTATTGCCATACGACCGCCAAGTCAACCAAGCTGGCAACCGCATCGGTGACATGGAGATCGCTGCCGGTGTCATCACTGCTAACTTGCGTCCGGAGTTCTCGTCCAGCTGCCCGTCAGCGATCAAGCAGCTTGGTGAATGGTGCATGCTCAAGGACCAGGACAGACGTCCGACTGCCATGGAGCTTGTCTATCACATCCAGCAGCGAGTGATCCCATTGTTGCCAACCCAAGCGTCGCGTGTGCCCGACTGGGACTGAAACTGGACCATCAAGCCCGGAAAATATGTATTTCCGAGTATCAATCGGTGTATTGGTATAGTTATTATATTCGATTGTTGGGTTTGAATTTTGAAAAAAAGTATATGCGAAAGCCACTACTTCGGGCGGCCGACGGTACCACTTTTGGTGACAGCGCGCGACTTGCTGTGTCTGGGCCGTGGGCCAATTGGTGCTCGCTCAGCAGGATCGATTGTGCATCGCGACATGGACCGGCGATACAACCTGCGCTCGTCGTCCGCATCCCGCTCGGATCGACACCGCTCGCGCTACAGCAGCAACAACAGCGACGGCGGCAGCGCCAACCGCTACGCGGATCGCTCCTCGCCTGTGCGCTACAGCGAAAGCAAGCGCGTTGTGGACGATGACTCGCGGTTCACGACCTCGTCGTCGTCCGTGCAACGCGTGCTGTACAGAAGCGACGACGACGACGATGATGATGACGATGATAACGACAGGAAAGAACGAGATTCTGCGGAGAACGTCTACCGCTCGCGAACACGTCGGAGCAGCAGCAGCCATAGTGACGACAAAGACGACGACAGCGACAACACACGCAGCGACAGCGATGACCGCGAAGACGAACGTGACCGCAGTGCTGGTCACTTGAAGAAGAAGCGATTTGCGGCGCAATATCGCCGGAAAGCGACGTTTGCAGAAGGTGAGGAATACGCGGTCGCAATATTGACCATAGACAGCTCTGACGCGAGTGTGACCGAGATGCAGGTCTCCGCCGTCGCTTGGCGCTGCCCGAGCGCGCCAGACACGTCGTGGAGTTTGTGCAGCGACTGGTGGTCAGTTTTAGGCGCTTGCTGTGATGTAGATGGCTTTGATGGTGGTGGCCACCTGATGACCTATTTTGTGGTTTACAGAACACCGTGCTGCGCAACTCGTTCATGCTGTGCAACGTGCTGTGGCTGCTGACGCCGCTCGGCTGCTTCATCATTGCCGTAGTCGTCCCGACGCACTTGACTCGTGCAATGGGCTACGCAGATATGCTCGCCAACATCGGCACGCCCGCGGCAGGAAACACGACAGCGGGCTATGGTCAAGTATACGAGAGCGGTAGCTTGAAGTCGATCGTGCAAGAAATCGTCGACGTCAAGCTGTCGGCCGTGCGGGAAGAAGTGCTCGGACTGCAGCAGATTGTCACTGCGCAACGAGAAGAACTCGAAGCACTCCGACTGCTGCACGAGTCCATGCGACAGGTCAATGAAGAGCACCAGAAGAAGTTCAGCTTGACGGACAGTCAAAGCGCACTGTCAATCCACATCGAGCGCACTCTCTCCAAGAGTGTCGATGAGTTGGTACGTCTGCTTCATCGGATTTTCTGCAACGGTGAACAGTTTGACATAAATGGCATTTCCAGCGGAGCAAGGTGGACAAGGAAGCGACTGTCGTTGAACAGCGCCTGGCTGCGACTGAGCGCGAAACGAGCGACCTCCAGAAACTCGTTCGTGACCACCAGGAAGAACTTGAGGTCAGGGTGGTGCCGTTGTGGTGAGCTTTTTGGGCTGTTGTAATTTCTGATTGGTGAGTATGGTGCAGGCCATCCAACGTATCGCTCGGGATGCTGCTGCTTCATCGGGTAACCCGAGCAACTACGAGACCGACCGAGAATTACGTCAGCAATTCAAAGAGTGGAAGCTTCAGCTTGAACAAGACATGTCGAAGCAAGTGCATGCAGTCGAGGACAGAATCTCGAGTTCGCTTCTGTCCGAGAAACAACTGCTGTTTGAGAGTCTCGATAGCCTAAGCAACCTCAATCTCGACGACCCAGGCTTAATTACACTGATCCAAGATGCTGTTGTGGAAGCTGAGGCGCGCAAGCAAGGAAGAAAGGACTATGCATCGCTCGCAAACGGAGCCAAGGTCATCTACTCGAAAGCGTACGTTCCTCTTCGTGCTTTTGATCTACCTCCCAAAACCTGAGAATTCCTTCGTCTTTTGCAGAGATCTGATGTTGCGACCGAAGGCCTCAACGCTGCGGGTGCTGTCCGCTTCGACTATTTGGCGTTGGTTCGGCAAAGATAAAACGTTGTTCACTTCGAGCTCGTACTGCCGTGCTCCTTCGATCCTCTCTGGGGCGCTCTCTGCGCTCGTTGAGCAGCCGATGTGGTTGTCACGCCATAACGGGCGTCCAGAGACAGCATTGTCGGTATGTGACATTGTTGCTAATGCAAGTACTTGGCATATAGTTGACAACCAGTGCTTTGTTGCTCATGTCTGATCAAGGAAACAATGGAGGTCGGAAGTTGCTGGACAATGGCTGGGCGGTCCGGTCGTCTGTCGGTGCGCTTTGGCAAGAGGATCTTGGCGGACGCAGTGACGATCGACCACCTACCTGAACTGACCGCGGCAGATTTCAGCACGGCGCCACAGCACTTTCAAGTTTGGGTACGCTGCGATTCCTTGTCTTCTCGCTTGTCTCGCTGTGTGCGTAAGTCTGTGTACTAATTGCACTATTTGTTGCCACTCTTGACGATACTCAGGGCTTGGTTGCTGATCGCCGGCGCGAAAGCATTGAGCGCTATCCACTCGGAAACTTCACATATGTGCGCAATGGACCGTCATCACAAGTGTTCAAGCTGTCGACGGTAGGAGAAAGCAGAGAATTGTGCGCTTGATGCTACGATCACTGATGTGGGATTTGTTCCTCTTAGCACACTTCGATCGACGGGGCTATGCTTGAGATCACGTCCAACTATGGTCACTCCGAGTACACGTGCCTCTATCGCTTCCGTTTGCACGGCAAACCTGTGTAACTGTCTGGGAAATTGCAAGGGTTTGATCTGAAAACGTTTTTGTCCATTCGTGCTTACTTCTGGAGGCGATGGATTGCGCGTTCTAGGACTGTCTTTTCACTCACACGACAATTCAGACACGCTCGTAGCCACGGCGCCATCTGGTCGTTGTTATCTTCCAAGAACTTGCGGTCCGCCTGTTGTTCACGCCAACGCTGGTTTAAGCACATGCCTTGAAAATTCCCTCACCACAAGTCTCTTACCTCGCAGGTCGTGCCGAACGAACTCAAGTGCGCTCGCGCGAGGTCCCTTACGTGCGCATCCACTCGTTGTTCCAGCGACAGCGGGATGACTGGTGATGCCGCTGAGCTAGCTTGCATGATCGAGTCAAGTTCCTGCTGGGTCGCCATGATGACATGCAACCACCGGCGATGGTCCGCGGCCACGTCGCCGTTCGCATCGATCGTCACGCTCGGTGGGGCACGACGTACGCCCAGTGCGTCCAGCAATCTCGCTTTGGCCGGCGAAGCTGGATCCTGTGGTTGCAGCGCCTGGAGCGTTGGAGGAAGTGGCACCTGCACTAGGTCGTGGGCGTTCTCGGCAGTGGCGAAGCCGTAGTTGCGCAGGAGACGCGCGTTGGGAAGGTGGCCGTAGTTGATCAGCAGCTGCTCCCCAGGCTCGTAAGACTTGGTCGTCACCACTTGGAAGCCCTTCTGTTCGTCGAACGTGTGCGCGCACTCGTCCCTAAACCAACAACAGCACATCATGAGCACGGACGATATTAATGAAGAGTGACGATGTCTCTCTCTATCTCTCTCTTGCTCTGTGGCTTCCACTCACCCATTGTCGCCATGGTTGAACCAGTCGAAGAACGGGATGAGCGTGAACGGCTGCTGCTGGCCGGACGTAGCTCTCGACAGCAAAATGGACAGCGCCCAGAAGAACTCCTGGCGCGGAACCATGGTGTTATTGGCGCCGAACAAGTGCTCGTGCACTTGGAGGTAGAACCGCCGGCTGCGGTATCATCGATCAACGAGTGAGCCCGTGGCAACACTGGCAACACTCAGCTCCATCCATCAAGTACGCACCTATGTTCGACAGCACGGCGCACAGCATGACAGGCCTGGAGCTCGCGGAGCTGGCCTTCATGCCAGTAGAGCGGCAGCTCGACGAAGTCCGGCAGCGCGTGCACATACAGGTCTTGCAGCGATGCCTGAGGATCGGTCAGCGCTGCCATCGTCGCCTGCGCCCCCGGCGGCGGCGCATTGACAACCAAATGCACACCGAGCACGAGGGCGTTGGCGACAAACGGCGACTGCTGCAGCTGCGCACTGGATCGCACGAGCTGCTGCAGTTGCTGCACGAATCCCGGCGCCTTGAGTTGCGCTTGTTCGAGCGCGAAGTCGGCGGAGAACGGGCGCCACAGGTCGGCGGACGCCTGGAACACGAGCGTGTCCTGCGGGATGCGCTCGGTCGCACGGATGCCCGTGCCCATGCGTGGGAACGCATGCGCTTCGATCGCCGGCGACACGAAGCAGCCGCGCGTGCGCCTCACGGCATCGCGAACGCGACGCAAAGCAGCCATCGACCTCGGTCGCCTCTGCTTCGGTTGCTGCCGGCGTCGGTCGGCACAGAGCACGGACTGCCCACGTGACTGAAGGGAAATGAGAGACGACCGACTGATGGTGGGAAGTCTACTACGTCATGCGAGTGGTTATGGTGTGTGTCTGTGAACTGTTCTAATGAGAGCGTGCGGGCACGCCCGAGAGTGGCAGCCGTGGCCTGTGCCAGTGGCATCGCTGTGCCGTTGACATCCTCAACACTGCGGCGAGCCAACGGCCACCCAGTCAAGTGACTGGATGACCATGGCCACCATCTACGACGACGCCACTCGATCGCCGTGAGCTCAGTTGCGGATCATACGATCGAACTTCTTTCTTGCGCGGCGATGACTGTTCTTGCCA
This sequence comes from Lagenidium giganteum, assembly GCA_002286825.1. Lineage (NCBI taxonomy): Eukaryota > Oomycota > Peronosporomycetes > Pythiales > Pythiaceae > Lagenidium > Lagenidium giganteum. The sequence continues at coordinate 389,441 of NSDO01000034.1, forward strand.
GGACTGTCTGACGCCGACTTCTTCTTGCCCGTGTAGAACTCACTCGAACTGTGGATCTTGTAGCCGTAAATGCGAGGCACGTACGTCTGTGCTGGTGGCGGAGGCACCAATTGCGGGTGCGTCAGCAGAAACACATGCGGGAACGTCGTACCGAAGTACGCGCCGTCAATCTCTGCAGGACACGGATGACACGCGACGAGTTAGCAGCCCGCATCAACAATATGTGCACCCAGCGGGCATACACACGCAGCACAGCAACACCACGCTAACGTACGGCCAGCTCGTTGTGACTTGGGGAAGAAGATGTCGCGGCACTTGGGGCAGTACACGTTGACGGTCGTGTGGCGCGGGACGTCCGACTGACCCACAGGCAGTACCGGTTGCCCCTGGCAGTACACGCGGTGGCAGCGCCCGAACTCCACGTTTTGGAACTTCTCGAGCATGGCCGCCATGCCCTTGGTTGTGAGGATGTACCGCGAATGGATGAGGCCGTACAGCATCTCGGCCGCTGACTCGATGATTTCCTGTTGCATCTGCGTCAAGTTCTGGTCTGCACAGCCATCGAGCACCATTTTCGTTTCGGTTCGTCAGTCACCACCATCAACACCAACTACATGGCACTGCCGCGTGCGGTCTTCACGGGCTGCCATGGCACATTCGCCATCACTGCGTACCGTTCGGGGACTCGATGTCCAGGATCAAGTCGAGCGCATAGTCGTAGTAGGGCACGATGCCGTTTAGGCCTGTGAGGTTGAAATCGTCTTCAATGTACTCTTCGTCCACTTCGCACAAGAAGTCGTTCTCGCGCAAGGAGCAGAACCACGCGATCCAGCTCGTCTCTTCATCGCTGCCCTCGCCTTCGCCGTCATCGTCCTCTTCTTCTTCATCTTCTTCGCTCGACTCGTCTTCCGACGACGCGCTCTCGTACTCATCCAATTGCTCGTGTGCGCCGAGGTGCATACCCCCCAGTTGTTCGTGCAGCTGCTCCATCTGCGCTTCGCCCGCGACTTGGTCGTCGTCAAACGTGCTGGCGGGTGCGGCGGTGCGCGTTCGATGGCTCATGGCTCTGCACCCGACTGCGCTCAATCAATCGCAGCTGTGGGGCACTCCCCACTTCGTGCAGATCCCTATCAGTCGACGCCAGCGGTGGTGTCGACGCGGCGAGTTGGTGAAGGCGTGCTTCACGACTGGTGGCCTCTTCGTCGGCCTCGCAACGAGCTCCTGGGTCTCTTGCCTCGAGCCCGCCGAGACACTTGTATTTCCGTGTCTCCACCAACGTTATGATTATATTGTCGACCAGTGCAAAAGTCTATTTTCTTAGTACGGTCACAGGGTTCAATTACTATACATCGATTTCATCCGACAAACTATCCAGGAGCATACTGTATTTCCTCGGATGGAACATAAAGAAAATAACATATACCGAACTGTATTTCCTGGGATGGAACATGAAGTAAATAACATATACCGAACTGTATTTCCTGGGATGGAACATNAAATAACATATACCGAACTGTATTTCCTGGGATGGAACATGAAGTAAATAACATATACCGAACTGTATTTCCTGGGATGGAACATATAGTAAATAATATATACCGAACTGTATTTCCTCAGRTGGAACTTGATGAACATAATACATATTTWCTTTTYCATCCGAGGAAATACAGTTCGGGACACATCATCGCAAGAGCTTGGCCGTCACACGACTGAGGTGAGGCGCAGAGCTTATTCGTTTGCCTCTAGACACATCTGCAAAATCCCAACCTGTCTTTGCTTAAGCCATGATAAAATATGCAGAATTTTCATTTTTTTTGACTGGGACATCCGTATAGACGCGCCCACAACCTGCTCAGTACCTCGTCACTTTGCCTGCTTCGATCATCACAAGACCCATGCGTGTAGACATACTGTCGCAGAGTTTGCGGAGGTAGTTTTTCCGTGATGTTGCACCACGAATTGAGGATTTCTGCCGTCAATTCCYTGCGGCAGTCATACTGACGGCCGTTGGCGTACAYTTCGCGCGCCATCGTAATTCATACGTTCTCGATCGGACTCAAATCGGGACTCTTGGATRRCCACTTTRACACTTCGATGCTGTGCTCCCGCAGAAACGCCATGGTGTCCTTGGATCGGTGAAACGAAGCACCATCTTGCTGAAAAATTGCGTTTCGGTCCGGAAACTTCTAATTGAGCTTGTCGATAAACGGGAAGGAATACTCGTGTAGAGTTTGCTTGTACGCATTTGAGTCTTAGCGGCCCGTGAGAATGGCTAGGCGTGACTTGCTAAACGTGCTAATTGCACCCCACACGAACACACTCCCGCCACCACTCACCAGGGTCGAGTAGACTCGCGTGTCGCCTCCTCTGCAGCGCAGATCAACGAGTACGTTCGGCAGTCACAAACCGAAGCCTAGTACAGCAACGCATCTCGTCATTACTGGGCGGTCACACAGGCTCGACAGCCTGAAAGAAACGCCGTTGCTCTTCCACCATCAGCGATATTCAGCCAGTTACAGTACATTGATCGGATGCAGCTAGAAATCAACGAAGCCGCATCCGCCGTATCACCCGAGTTTATGCGTGTTCGCTGTCGCATCAACGGCGATATCGTTAGCCTCGAGCTCAGCGTGAGTGATATGCGTCGCGGCCTTGGGTTACCCAGCTACAGTTTGGCGCCTCCATATCGACCTGAAGCTTGTAGCGAGGTCCGTGATCGRARGCAGATTTGATTGTGATTGACTGGCTTAGACTGTGCGCAGGGAGCCTGAGGTACTGTGTGCTACTTCTACAGAGTCCAGGTAGSTCYTGTGGACGGCTGTGTTCTTGCAATTCGCATGCGCGAACACCCTATGTATAAATCTAGATCTTCTGACATGGATTTGTTCCTATACATGATGACTGACTTRAAGTAGGTGCGTGTGCAGGTACTCAGCGCTGCCTGATCCTTACATTCTCCCTCGGTAGAGCTAGCGATAGCGAGGTCTGGGTCGCGAGCGATGTTGAGCTCGGGCGGATGACGGAGATCGAGTTGAAGCTCGGGTGGTTCGTTGAGTCCTAGTTTGGGCTTGACGGTCGCGCAAGTCCTTGAGTAGACTTGGCCAATGGCTTACATGCTTGATGTCTTTCTCGCGTTCCCATGAAGTCTCATTTGCAGGCAAACCATGTCACTTGCAAATACTCTGGGTTACGGTTGAACGTTCTCTTTTGCAAGAGTGTCTCGATGTTGTACGTTCGTTCACCGGAGTCATAAAATATGACGAGGCTAGACTTCGTGACGGACTTTTCTGTCGTGGACGCGTCCTTCAATGYTAGCCCTTGGKAGAACACGACRGGGAGGCGGTGACAGCCATCTGCCAACACACACAAACGCCTGGAGATCACGCGATATCGTTTTGTACCTTGGACATTGCACGGTTGGTCTTGGGTCTTATGCTCGCATGATAGAGGTGCAGTATCTGATCCGCAGCAGCCCTGACCGCTCTGCGAAGAAGTTTTTGAAGGTGCCGCGCTGCTGGAGGTGGCCGAGCAGTGTGTATAGCTGCTGGCGCTGGTCTCGGTCGTACCGCTGCCGCTGCAAGTACCGGGTGTGCGCATTCACCATGGTGTACACCACGGCGAGCGCCACACTGACGGGTGCTTGGTGACGCTGGTCGAAGAGGCAGCGGKTGCGGTCCAGCCACACGTAGTGGAGGACGACGGAGCGRAGCGTGTGCCAGACGTCGAGCACTACCCGCCGCGACGACCGCCATTGGTCGTGCAGCGGTGGGTCGCGGCCCACTACGATGGTGAGCCAGTCTGGCGTTGCACGCAGGACGTTGCATCATTCCCCCGCGATCACGCACCACAGCCGCGCTGCGAGTGTGCACTCGAAGAAGAGGTGGCGCTCGGTCTCGGTGGCGTGGCAGTGTGGCTGCAAGCAGCACACTCGGTTGGGGTCTTGGGCCTGCAGGAACCAGAAGCGACTGCGCACTGGCAGCAACCTGTATGCGAGTCGGAACTGGAAGTCTGCGACGACGGGCAGTGGGATCCTGGTCAGGTGCTTGCAGAGTGCGATGTAGTCACGCAGCTGTGTGTCGGACGCTGGCGCACCGTGGTCTGCCGTCGGGTGCGTGCGTGTGGACTTGGTGGGCACACGCACAGCTGCGTGCAGCCGCTTACGTGCCACACTGGGCAACACTCGACGCGTGTGCCTCGCGGCACCTCCACGGCGGATGTGCGTGGCGCCAGGTGGGGTTCCGTGTACCCGATGCTTGACGCACGCCTCTGGTCGTGGACGAGTGTGGCTAACGGTGGAGCACCCTCACATACACTGACCRCCCTGGTGTACACTTGCGTAGCTTGGACGTARAGGCGGTGTAGCCACTGCAGCTGGAACCCGCCGTCACCGTGTGCGTCTCCCGGCTGGCGGCTTGCGTTCGGAGCACATGAAGTTGTACTTTGTGTTGACAAAGTCTTGCTCGGTGGGCCAGTTGCCACCTGGATCCAGGAATGCCCAGAGGCGACGGAGCCCAAAGCCTTCCGCAGAGTTGCATCGGTAGGTGCGCTGGCGTTTGTCGACAAGAGCAAAGTTGCGGGGCCGAATACCTGCTCTGGTGTCGGAGCGGCGCATAGGTTAGTAGTGTAGCAAACCGTGCGGTTCAGTGCGCTGAA